>BQNB010053751.1:8922-39850 GCA_026074375.1 Tanacetum coccineum
CACACACACACACACACACACACACACACACATATATATATATATATATATATATATATATATATATATATATATATATATATATAGTAATAATTGCTTAATACATATATATAATATATAACCAGAATATTAATTAAGAAGAGAGAGTGGTATTCCGTAAGGTTTTTAAAGAAGGAATTACTTTTATCCAAAGTCCAAAAAAAAAGCTTCCCGGGTTTTTTCCCGACGAAGCGTGAATTGAGAATCGAGTTTAAGTTCGTGATCGCGTGTTTGAATAATCAAATTTTGATTTGGATTCTAATTCTACAAATAACATGCAAGAACAAATAAAAGCATGCTAAAAACGAAAGGAATTAAAGATTTAAACCAAAAACGATAACGGGAATTAAAAAGGCGACTCTAAAACATAAATTATCAAATTTAAACCCTACAAAAGCAAATTTAATTTTTAAAGGTCCTAAATGATAAAAGAAATTTAAAAAAAAAGAATTATATTTTTTTGACTTTTATTTTATTTATTATGAATTAAAAACTGATTTAATCTAAAAAAAATAATTAAAAATACTAAACTGATTTAGAAAATTATGAAAAATTCAAGAAAAGTCATTTGAACAATTCTAAGCCTAGAAAAAATAAAAAGGGTCAGACAGCTTATTGGAATAAGCTGCAAATAAGCAAAATAAGGCTGAAAGCTTAATTGGCTAAAATGCGTATAAAAGAAAAGTAGTGTGGAGTAATAAACGAAAAAGACCCCAGGGCAGTTGGCTTTGAGAGTGTGTGTTGAGGTGTTGGTGCTATGAAGGAGAGGCCACAGGTTCGACCCATGTGGCCTCTCTTTTTGAAAGGAAATTACTTTTTGTAACTGAATTTAAAGAATCAAAAGGATTTAGACACACTAAGACATCAAAATAGATAAACTTTAGACTTCAATAAGCTAGTTTAAACAAAATTTAATTAAAGTAAAGCTAGAATCAATCCACAATGTTATCTACAATATAGGTACTTTTAAGAAAATTTTATGAACAAGCATGACTATTTTTGAACCAAAACTTTTAATCCACCAACAACTGACTCATAACAGGTTTAAAATGATGCACTAGAAACCAGTTTGAAGCATTTAAATCACATCTTAAGCATTCTCTTTACAAATCCTACAAAAAAGCAGTTTTAGACATTTTTGAACTAGCAGACTTAGAATTTGATAAATCTAACTTCAAATTTTAACTAAACTTGTTTTAAACTTAAGAAAACTATTTATAAGACTAATTAGAGCTAATGAGACATGGTTTGAGAACCAAAAACATCTTATACCCTATTTGACCCATTTTGAACTCTTGACCCAAACACCCCTTTATAACTATGACACTAATTTTAAGCTAAAACAGATTATGAAAAGTCTTAAAACTTAAAAACAGATTCATATCTAAGCTATAAAAAGACAAATAAGCAATAAAATTAGGTAAATAAGCAGTTTTGAAACTAAATTAGGCAGATTGCATAAGGACACTTAAACTAAAACATATAAGCTAAGAATCATATCTAAAAAGCATTAACAAGTAAAATAAGCATTATTAAGCAGACATAAGCAGGTAATAAGCAGTAAATAAGCAGAACATGAAAATAAGCTAAAAAGTACAATTGAGAAATGATGAACACACATTTGTCCTTTGCTTAAACAATGACTGAAATGCTCAATGATTATCTACAAATCTCTAGCTTGTTTTCATAAGCTAATAAACCCCATAAGCCCATCCTTGTCTGGATTATTATCCAAAAGCTCAACTGTGATAGTTTTTGAGTGATTTTGATATGAAAGCTTAGAAAAAATCTTATCTAAGATAACAGGAATATAAGAGAGCTTATATGAGCTTATTTAAATTGACTTTTAAGATAACAAATTAGCTTTTAACAGAATTGAAAGATGATTAAACTTAAAATAAAATTTTCATTAAAACTTCTTAAAAGAGTACATTGCTTGGAAAATAAAAGTACAATAAGTTAAATAAGCTGGTAAATAAGCTGAAAATTAAAGCTACACTACTCCTAAACTAAATTACACTAGATGCCTTACTGTGTGAAAACACACACACTTATATAGATGTTTGAGCCCTTGTAGGTGTGTTTATTGTATGAGTGAGCTCGAAGTCTTCATCATAGCCATCCATTTATCTTGTTCTCCAAGTTCTATTATCTAAGCCCTTAATTTTAGTCCTTGTCTCATCAAAGAATCAAAATTAGGGGATTGCCAAGGTGGATTTGTTGGTTTGTGAGGTGGGGTTTAATTGTGAGAGTGATAGATTTGTTTTGGGGTACATGGGTCAAGGAAAGTAACAGGGGAATAGTATCAATGGCGGGAAAAGGGTATTGGGTACTGTTTAGTTTAATTTTGTGACGGGGTTAGGGAAAAAGGACTAGGGATGTAAAGTTAAAAATGGTGTAGGGCTAAATGTGTTAGTCCCTAAAGACTAACAGTGTTAGTCCTTAAGGACTAACTGTGTAATGGTTAAAAAGGTAAGTTGGCTAACGGTTGTTAAAGGGGTTTAGGCTTTAGTTTAGTTTTGGGCCAGTTTCTTATTTAAAAGGGAATTGGGCTTAGTTAATGGATTTAGGGCTTTTAATTAAATAATAAGCATTCTCGAGCTGACCCAGCCCATTAACTCGGGTACGGGTTGGCCAAATAAGATGCTTATGTCTTCGACTTCGACTTTGACTTGTTGACTTTGACTTTACACGCTTTTTCCATTCTCGTGCTCAATTTTGTCGGTTTTGGCTTCATTTTTGTCATTTAGTGAATATCTGTTACCTGCACAGTATACAAAGCAAAACAAGCATATATTTGGCATTTTATGTCCGTTTTTGGTCATTTAAGCTTGTTTTTATAGGTAAAAGGTATGTGTAATTAAGCACATACCAAATCTCGTCAAGTATTTCGATTTAATAAGTAAAGTGAGAATTATTTCGATCTTATATTAAAGTTCTAGGAAATGATCCAAACGCTCCTTTATTAACGAAAGACTTGACTAAGAACGTCAAAAAATATACATTAAGTTGTATATTTCGTCGACCAATATGAGTTCATTACATGTGACTTAACAAAAATGAAATAAAGTTTATTTTGACTCAAGACTACAATTTAAAACGTTAAACCAAACGCCCCCTTATTTTAGGAATTTTATTTAATATATCAATATATATATATATGAATTATATATCTTGATGACTAATACAAGTTTGTTATGTGCCTATACATGTGACAAAAATGTAGTGATGGTCATTTCGACTCTAGACCATGATCTTAGAAAATGATCCAAACACCCCTTTATTTTTGAAAACCTTGACCAATGATGTCGAAAAATATACATTGAGATCTGCATGTTTTGATAATCAGTATATGATTATTTTAACTTTTTTTTGGAGTGAATCAACAATGTATAAGTTTTTGTTTTGAAATTTTCAAAAAAATCGAATATGTATATACGTTTTTATAAAAATTTTAACCCAATTTTTTTTTAGTGATTCAACCTATTGGAAATTTCGAATTCCTATTACTACGGGAATCATTATAGTTATGAATTACCTAGACCTAATCACAAGAATATAAAAGACACAAAAATTGTGAAAAAAATACCCAATTTTGATTAAGAACAATTGGATGAAATCGAAAGAGGAGAGTATGAAAAATGTTACAATAGATGTTGTTAATCACGTTGTTGGTGTTTGCCTCTTGTGAAATTGGATTGATTTTGAGTTTGGAGGTTGGATTTTAAAGTTTTGGTATGTGTGTTCGTCACAGCAGCAACAAGGGGAGAGGAAATGTGAAATGGAGTGTTTGGTAATAGATTTTTCAAAAGAAATGGGTGTTTGGCGAAATTAATTGGCCGGCCCCCTTAGTGATAAAGGGCCCGCCCCTTTTAACACGGCCGGTCCCCTTAGAGATAAGAGGACTGCCTATCTAACGACCAAGTTTTTCTTGGTTTTTTATTTTGACTAGTTTAATCAATATACAATTATTAAAATACGTCGAGAGCTACTAGTAATATTATTTTAGATAGCCTAGTTCTCGAAAAGTGACGTCGAAGATAAAAAGAAAATACTTGACACATTTAATTAACTTTTTGTTTAATTAAGTGGACTTAAATAATTTCCGATGAAATAATTTAGTTGTCAAGATTTTTTAGATCGAGAAGAGGTATAGATATGATTGACGAAATTTGATTGACATTGTAATTAGCCTTTGGCTAATTAAAAATACTTTGATTATTTCGGATGAGATAATCAAGTTGTCAAGCCGAGAGAAGATTTAACAAAGATTTAGTGACGTTTTCAATAAACTTCTTGTTAATTAAATAGATTAATTACTTCGAGTGAAATAATTAATTGTCATGATTTAGAGTGTTTGCGAGGCTAGAGAGATGATTAATATGTGACGATAAAATAATAGAATGGAGTCAAAGATCGATAAGACGGTTCCGATAGACGTAGTTTATTGTAGATATGTAGTCGAGGAGGATGTCGTAGTCAAAGGGAGTTTGTTTCATCCATAGTGTTTTGATGTCATGCCTTTCTGGCGCTTGAGTATGGTGTAAAACTAATCCTACTTCTATGTTAATTATTACCCACAAACTCACTTTTCTTCATCTACGTGAGTTCACTACATGTGGACATAGAAGATTTTCATTTTATAGAGGTACGTGGAGAATTCTAATTCAACTATGTGAGGGCAAAGTTCATCATGAACAATTTCTTGCTTTTCACTTATTCTAGATAACCAACAAATTACATTTCTAGTGACTACATTATTTTCTCAAGCTTAAATTATATTCTATTAACTATAACCCTTTTGTTTGGCATAATAACACATAATCATTTAACACTTTGCACATAATCTATATTCTAAGTAATTGGGAAAGAACACATACCTTTGCCTACAACTTATTTTCTTTAACATCTTCTAGTGAAAAAGCTTTGAAGGTAAAATCTTTTGGTAACCCCGTCATAGAATTTTAGAATGTATAATCTCCAATCCACTCGTCGAATACCAAAGAATGTTCATAAATAAATCAACCTAAATATTGTAACAATTCAACCATTTGGTCCCCAATGTCTTATGGGTCCGAAATTGATAGTGTCGAACATATTTTGCATATGTTGCATTTGATTTGGATACATACACGGTGAACACATTCTCCATGGAGTAAAACTTGGTTGTTGTGAATAATTCCACATTGAATGATTTATGTTAGAATAATTTTTTCTACCTTGATCTCTCTTTGGTTGTGGTGTTTTAGACCGAGGGTGAGAATTATTAGTTTTTTTAGGAGGAGTTTTAGATCTCATTTTGGGTTTAGTAAATCCGACTCCGAGTTTTAAGGAAGGTTTATAAAAACGTTTTACTTTATCGTCGCTTGCAATGGGAATTTTAGTATTGTTTATAAGCATAAATTTTGGTCTTGGGCTTGAATTTGATTCTACTAATTTTTCTTTAGGTTCAATTTGTTGTGACTTTACAAAATTTACTTTTTTAGTCTCACTTGTTGATCCTTCGGTAAAATAAAATCCTAGACTGGATTTATCTCCGGATGATTTTTGAAGGCATAATATTTTCTTAAGTGAGTGACTACAATTATTAAATTTATTAAGCTTAGAAATTTCTTCCTTAAGGTTTTCATTTTCAAACTTAAGGTCTTGACATATTTTACATTCTTTATTAGCTTCCTTACCTTTTTCTAATTTAGATAGTTTGTTTTTTAGTTCAAGTACTTCATTTTCTAACCGATTTTTAATTTGTTTTAGTGATTTGTTTTTAGCCATGACTTTTAGACCTACTTTGCATAATCGATTATATTCACTATCTAAGTCTTTTTCATCTAACGATGATAGATCATCATTAAAGAATTCGGTTTCGGAAAATACCTTATTGGATGCTTAGCCATAAAACATTTTTCGTCCTTAGTCTTTTCTTCTTCATCTTCGTCGCTATCACTCCATGATCCTCCAACGAAGGCTCTTTTATTATAGTTTCTTGATAGTTTTAGGCATTCTCCGATGAGATGATTTGGATCTCCACATTTAAAGCACTTTCTTTCGCTTTTGTCATTTTTGTCATCTTTATTTATTTGGAATGACTTTCTTTCATCGTGTGGTTGTCTTACAAATCTTTCTCGTCTTTTGAAAAATTTCTTGAAGTCTCTCACGGCCATGGCGTATTCTTCGTCTTCACTATCGGAGGTCAAACTATCTTCATTACTATATTCCTTTTTAGGCTTTAAGGCAAGAGATCTATTTTGTTCTCTTTTGCCTTTAGCCATTTCAGAATCTCTCTTTATTATCACTTCATAAACTTTCAAGTTTCCAATAAGTTCATCAAGCGATAGTGATGTTAAATCCTTCGACTCTTTAATAGCCGTAACCTTTGCGCGCCATTTCATATAAAGTGCCCTAAGAAATTTCCTAAAATAATTCTTGCTAGAAAAACCTTCATCAAGTGCTTTTAGACAAGTAATAATAGTGTTAAATCTAGCAAATCCATTATCTATCGATCCCTCTTCCGAAATCATGAATTGTTCATATTGTTGAACAAGAAGATCTATTTTATTATCTTTGACTTGACTATTACCTTGGTGAGTGATTAATAAAGTATCCCAAATTTCTTTTGCGGTTTTACACATAAAAATTACCATTTTAGCTTTATTATTTTTAGCAAGTCTCTTTTTAAGATCGTCACTGTGTTTATCAAATGGTACAATTTCATCCTTTTTAGTTTCGGGATTATTTTGAACGGGAGGAAAATCACCATAGGTAATAATATGCCAAAGATCTAGATCTTTTGATTTCACATAAGTTTCGAATCTATTTTTTCAATAAATGAATCCATCACTTTCAAATAGTGGTGGTCTTTGCGTAGATTGTCTTTCTAAATATTTTTCCGATTTCATAGATCGATTTAAGTTTTAAAATATAATTTATTTTAAAAATCTTGTTTAATGTGGCTTCTGATACCAATTGTGGAAAACTAGAAGAGGGGTTGAATAGTTTACCGCCTTTTAATTTAACGTAACTTTTGTTTATAAAAACTTAGATTCAATTATATGTGATCTCAATATGTGCACAATATGAAAAATACAACTAAGTAAATAAATGATAAATAAATATGCAAGACAAGAGATAAGAGTTAGAAATATCAAACCACAACATAAGAATTTATAGTGGTTCGGTAACGAAGCACCTCTTCGCCCTACTCCACTCCCCGAGCACCAAACTCGAGAGTTCTCTTCACTATGTCAACAAACTCCCTTTAGGCGGAGAATACCGTACACAACTAAGCTTACATCGATTTCTGACACTAAGCCAAATGTCGAGTTCTAATCCTAGCTAGAACCAATCTATCACACCTTTTGTATTTTGAGGACTAAGATACTAACCGCACTACTTCACTTCACTTCACCTAGATACTAACATGATCACACCGATCTATCTCTTCTTTATATGATCATCACGATCTAACTATACTTTATATGATCACCTCGATCTAACTATTACACACGACAATACAATATACACAAATGATTTACAAGATAAGATAGAATCGTAACAACGTTACGAGAACACAAACTAAACTACAATACTTCTTGACTTGATGATAAGAAGTATTCTTCTCTTGCACTTGAGGAATTAAGCTTGAATCGCTTAGAAACAAATGCTTAATATTAAATGATTAAAGAATTGTATATGAAGTATAAACTGATTTTAGACAGAAAAGAATGAGTGCAAAAGGTAAGAAAATTAGTGGGGAACAATCTCCTATTTATGGGCAAAACTGAGAGCGTTTTGGACTGGCTGGCCCTCTTAGCTCCTAGGCCGGACCCTTTATCACTAAGAGGGCCACCCTTATTTTTAAGGGGGCCGCCGAGGCCTGGACGCTCTCTTTTTTGTCTTTTTCAGAGGAGGTGTTTTATGGAACTTTTCTAGCCGTTTTTAGCTATAAAATATGAATTCAAAATACTTATTTTGAATAAAACATATCTTATAAATGTAAAAAATGTTTTGTAAAAGTTATAAAAATGTTTGTAACATTTTATAAAAAAATGTGAGGTTGAATAAAAATTTCTTTGATCATAAAATGCATTAAGCAATTATTTATTCATACCTTTAAGTGATTAAATTTTCGAAATGAAAATTTACTACTAATTATTTGTTTACGTTTAATTTTACATTGAGCATTTTTACATTTTGTGATTATTAAAAAGTAGAGAGGTCTAAAATATTAATAACATTTTTAGGCATTATTTCTATCAACAGGTTTGATAACGATCTTTTGTGGGAGTGTTAATCTCCAAGTAGTCAAATGAACACTTGTCAGTGTACGAGCAGTGACCCTTAAAAGGAATCCCCAAAATATGACCGAACTCTTCGAGAGTGAAGGAAAATAATTTATTTTGAATGACGAAATGAACAACAAAGTGACCTTTAGAATTATAGTTAAACTCAAGTTGACTATAAAACTCAAGAACAAAACGGGGAACGATTTTCTCATTTATTTTCAAAAGACACTCGAACCCGATAGACTCAAACTTGGCATTGAGGTAGTTCATATTTTCAAAGTTTTGACTTACAACCCGACCCTCATGCAAGTATCGTTTTTCAAGAAGTTTAAGTATGTTTTGGAGTGGTTGATCAAATTCATTAGATATGATTGGAATGTAGTTACGAGTGTTTTGGTGATCGAATCCAGTGATGCGAGGCATTGTCACCTAAAATAAGCGAATAATACCATATTTTATTAGTATGTACTTGTAATATTAACAAAAATTTATACCTAGTGTGTGCCTATATGCAACGAATGTGGAGTAACGGTTAACTCAACTCTAAATAAAAACCTATGAGTTAACCCAAACGCTCCTTGATTCAATTTTGCTCATCCAAACATGTCGAAAAATACATATGAATTAGGTACTTTGAATTTTGTTCATGAGATCATTGTGTATGTATGCAAAAACGTTTTTATGGTGTATTAACAATGCATTAAAAAAAATTTATGGTGATCCTAACGTAAGTGATTTTGAAAGAAAATTAGGGTTTTTGTGTGAATGAAAACTTTTGACAAACATATTCAGTTATGTAAATCTTATGTCTACGGGAAGCATATTAGTTATACATTGTGTTATTATAGTCCTAATTGCACACAAACACAAGAAAAATGAAAATTCCTAATTTTTGATTTTGTGTTCATTATGAACCCTAGATACAATTTTGAAAGAAAGTAGACGAAATGATTTATAATTAATGATCTTTGTGATGTTATGAATGATTAATAGTGATGATTTGATCTCCAATTTGAGTTTTAGAGGTTAATTTTGAAGTTTGGTGGGTTTATGGTTCGTTTCGTCGCTGCAGTTATAGAGGAAGGGAGTGTTTGCTTTTGAGTTTAACAAAAATGGATGTGCAAACATAATAACCCGACTAATAAGGGGTCGCCCACGACATAGGGGCCGTCTCCAGTGGAGGTGTTTTGGACTTGATTTTTGACAAAACTTTTACAGAAGGAGTGACGTTTTAATTTGCATTTCGCGAATTAAAAATGCTTAAAGTACTTCGGATGAAGTAATTAAGTTGTCATGACACGGAGTGAAATACGGACTAAAATCGAGACTAGAAGAAAAGAAGAGAGATTTATGAAATGTGTTCCATCATTCCTAAACCAAGACGTAGATAGTTAAACAATTCACGTTTAAGGGGTTTAGTGAGAATGTCGGCGATATTGTCGATGGACGACACTTTTTCGATAGAGATATGTCCTTTCTGGACATTATCACGAAGAAAGTGGTGACGAATTTTGATGTGTTTAGTTCGAGAGTGTTGCACCGGGTTTTTGCTAAGGTCAATCGCGCCTTTATTGTCGCACATGATCGAGACGTCGTCGAGTCGAATGTCATAGTAGATAAGAGCTTGTTTCATCCATAGTGCTTGTTGATATGCCATTCTGGCGCTTACGTATTCGGCTTTGGTAGTGGATATAGCAAGAGCGGTTTGTTTCTTCGAGAACCAAGATGTCAAACAACATCCCACGAACGTACAAATACCGCTAGTGCTCTTTCTGTCCACATAATCTCCCGCATGATCAGAGTCGGCATATACTACGGTTTCTATGCCGGTCCCCTTAGGATACCATAATCCTAAGTGCGTAGTGCCTTTAATGTATCGGAAGATACGCTTAACCGCTTCAAGATGAGAGGTTTTGGGAGCCTCTTGGAAGCGTGCACAAAGGCAGACACTAAACATGATATCGGGCCTACTTGCCGTTAGGTAGAGTAAACTACCTATCATGCCTCGATACTTGGTACTATCTACCGACTCACACTCTTCTCTTAACTACATTCAAAGGTATTTTGCATAAAACAAGTGTAGGGAAAGATTTATTTGGTTAAAAAGAACTACATTTTATCAAACATGTAAAATAGACAATTTAAGATAAATCACATTTTATGTTTTGTTTTCTTTGAGTCATATACTTGTGCTAATCGTTTTTGTGGCTTTTGCACTTTTTTTCTTCAGAAAACATTAATAAGATCTTTTTTACAAATATTTCTAGAAAACGAAAACGCAAACTGTCAGATATACTCTGACAACGTCAGGCTTTGTACCTGACGACGTTATACTGCAGAACGACAAAATTGCATTTTCGAATTTTTGAAAATTTATTTTTGCAGAATTATCAGAATTTTTAATTTTCCTAATTTTTGGAGAAAGCCACTCTAACTTTAGCACACATATCATATATTTGTTTGTTTCATTAGGATTTAGTTTTTGTTAATTTTGCAAAATTATATATTATCTCTTGTCGATTGTATGCGAGTATAATTTTTTGTATCTAATTTTCACATTATATTGGATAAGAACATACCGGGAGCTCTTTGTATTTCTATTTGGATGATTATTGGACGAGGATTTAGCCGCTTTATCATGTTTCTTCTTTCATACCGAGCAAACCAGGGGAGTACCGGTTTATTTTCCCTTTATTATGTTTTCTTTTCCAGTTTTATGGGTGATTTTAGAACATTGGGGACATATGTTCTGTTAATTGTAGGGAGGGTAATTGAAAGCCTTAGAACTACCCACTCATTAGCATTTCTTTGTCCATAAAGCGAGTAATATACTAAAATTGTTTAATAACGGTAATTTTGGCCCAAAATTTTTTAAGAAATTTTTATAGTACTTATGGTGACACTATAGTTTAAGAGTGTTCATTGGCTACGCTTATTATGATTAGCCAAAAAAGCATTATCACTAAAAAAATATAGCACAAATGATGAGGACGCGCTTTATATTGATTCCACTCAAAATGCTTGAGAATACGAAGCATAGTAGATTCTAGAACTTGTTTTAGTGAGATCACATCATAACCTTTTGCAAAGCCCTCTTTGATAGTTGATTCTAGGTGTTTACGCCAAAGTGGTGAAGGTTTGATCATTTATCAAGCTTATGGTAATCTATATGCTATGTCAGGTAATGAGTGTAAATTTTTCCATTTCCTATTATGTTATATATATTGTATATACCCAATAGATGAGAGAATCTAAACACTTATGTGAGTTGTTAGTGTATAAGTTCTTGCTCTTGATACTGGTAAAAGTGTGTTGTCAAACCGGTTTGCTATAAATTAGTTTTATATAGTAAGTTAAAAAAAAAAAAAAAAAAAAAAAAAAAAAAAAAAAAAAAAAAAAAAAAAAAATGCCCTCGAATCTACTATTTACTTGGTAGAAAAGTTTATTTTTTGAGGACAAGCAAATCTCAAGTGTAGGGATATTTTATGAGGTGTAAAAATCTACACTTTTTCAAGGTCATTTAACCTCCAAAATCATGCAAATATAGCCGTTTATTACACTAAATCATTTCTTTTAGTGTTTTAGGTACTTGGGAAGAAAATGGATGGAATACACATTAACTGGGCTCGATTTGGAGAAGAAACAGAGGCAAAAGACAAGTTTCAGCTTCGGACCACCTTTCTGACGCCTTCACCAAAAGTGTTAAGAAAGTGCTAAAATAAATACAAGTTTTAAGGCTCAATAAAAATCCCCGATGCTTAGATGACGCATCCGGACAACCCCATATGGATGACGACGACACAATCTTTGGTGACGCCGTCAAAATGAGGTGGTGGAAGAAATCCTAATCCGAGATAGACAAGGTCACGGCGTCACGGGCATAACCTGACACCATTTACGCCAAAATCTAATAATAGTTTGCGTTATTTTCATATTTTGGTGTTAAAACTTAAGAGTCGTTTAGAGCTGATACTAAAGACGAAATTTAGGACTTTTTATGCCGGTGGTTACTCATATACTCTAATGTTTCATTCAGTTAAGTGATTCATTCTTAATCATTTAATTAAGATGTCTTTCTATTGTTTGATTATATGCTTTTCTTTTCTACTTATTAGCATGTTAGGCTAAACTAATTATTTTTTTCCTTAGGATTGCATGAAACCAAGTTGTAATATTAAATTTAGGAGGCGTTTGTTTTGTTATTAGATTTGGAATCGAATTTAAATTCGGTATAAAATAAAAGAAAATAATGAGAGAGAAAATATGTGATATATATATAATATAATTATTTAATAATAAAAAATTACATTTAAAAATATAATTTACTAATAAAACAAAGAAAGAAATGTTGAGTAGTAAAAGAAAATGATAAATGCGTGGCTTATATTTTTTATGAACATTGTGAAGTACAGGGAATCAGTTAAATCCCACTAGTACACCATGGAATGAGTTTTTATTGATGATTCCATAACATTTTGATTCAAAGTGTGTACCAAACTACAACTTTTGAACTTCATTCCATTACTTGATACTGAAAGGAGAATACCAAACGCACCCCTATTATTTCTTGCTAGTGGTGTGCACGTTAGGCATAGTAATACTTGTTATAAATTGCTTACTTGACGTCTATTGAAAATGACTAATTCAAATGAAGCTCGCGGTTGGTAAGCGATTAGATATGTATTTAATGCATTGGTTTAAAACTATTTGGGTAAGACAACAGTTTTGAGGAGCTGCCAACTTAGGGGATCACGTAGAAGCACTTCTGGCCAACTCGCAACCGAATTAAGGGAATAATTCACATTGCACTAGCAATGGTGTGACAACGTAATAGATTAGATAGAGCGACTAGGGAGTTATGCATGACAAAGTAGGCCATACCGGACCTAGCGGCAAACCCTCTCACGCCACCACCACCACCACCCCACGCCATAGGATTTTCCTCTTTCTTTTTTTGATTTTTGAGTGGGTATTGTGTTTTTAGTCGTGGGTTTTTGTGTATGTATTTGTGTTTTTGTGTTTGTATTGTGCTTGTTTTGTATTGTGATGACAAAGTTTTTTTTCTTTAAGTTGTAGGTTTGGCGCAAGGGGGAAGAAGGCGCAAGGAGGAAGAAGCCTTGTGGAATTTTTATATATTGTTTTTTTTTCACTTTAAAGTTTGTTGTTATATAAGTTAATATTATTTGCCTTTGTTGATATTTTTCTTGCATCGTTAGTCCCTATTTTGTTTACACCGTTAATCTTTATTTAATTATATAAATGAAAAAAATATTCCCACAACACCACATTTATGGCGCCAACTAGGGAAAGGGTGTTTTAATGACATGTGATAAACTGATTCTATGAGAAAAAATGATGAGGTGACATAACTTTTTGCCTACGGCTTGAAGCTATGACACCATTATACCTAATGCTCTTATTGTTGTAAAATTATTATTATCGCTTATCATATTGCATCTTACGTTGGTTATTTGATACATGAAATAAAGTTTCTTCTTTCAATCCTCCTAGACATTTTGTTTAAATTGTGGAAAGAAAAAGGAAAAACGATTACTTTTGTACTAGACGGATTTGTTTTGAGGCATGTGTTGTGTCGTTGAAATAATATTCAACATCTCTTTTCTACTATACTCCAAAGTAGTCTTATCTCCGGTGTTCATTTTTTCTTTTTTCTTGCTAAGTTGTACATAGGAAGGCATTATCTATGTAACAATTCGTATTTTCACGTTATTTTACGTCAATAAATATTCAACTATTTATTTTAAACTTTTACGCGTTCACTTTTAATTTCAACTGTTTAGTTAAATCGCGTAAACTAAAAATCAACATTCAACGTAAACGCACATCAAACAAATAAAAGTTTACGTCAAGCAAGTGTTATATAATTATTACGAAGATAATTATTAACTTTTCATATTTTATTTTTGTTGGTTACGTAAAGCGTCTACGTTTCGCAATAAATTACGCTTATGCAGCTCCGAAAAGCAACCATATGCTTATATATACTTCAACAAATACTCACTTTTATACCCAATACTAAAAAATTAAATAATTCCTACACTAATACATTAATAGGGCCGGGTCTAGTAATACAAAACACAAAACAAATTCAATTAACACTTCTAGATTTAGCATGTGCTTAAGTACTACCTTCTTACACAATTACATATAACCAAACACTCTTTTGTCCTCCCCCATTCTATCCATGTCTCCTCCTAGGGAGGAGGAGAGCACTTGTACCATTACCACCAATTACATTTTTCATTTGATAATTTTACAAAGTGGTATTGGCTAAGTCTTACCCTATAAATAGAAGGCCTTAGATAAACTTCACACACGCTTATAAATTTGCAAAGAAAACACAAGTATTCTCTCTTGTTTCACCTCCCCAACTCACGGCTCAAAACCACAAGCTAGAGAATCTTATAGTTTTGTTTTAGCAAGGTTGCAAAGTTGTTTATGTTGGGATATGTCCATATCATATATAAATATACGGCCGAAAATATGTGAGCCTATGGGGGCACACACGTATACACAGAGGATACGTTTATTAATGTAATTAATATATATTTATTGTATATTAATTATATTAATATGTTTCACGAAATAATTAAATGGTAGTTAATTATTAGCATTAGACGTTATAATTAATTAATATATTGTGACCGGTCGAACAAGGAAATATGGAGGGGTCCGAATGTCGATTTATGAAATTTGAGGAGGTGTTTGAGTATGACTTAGAGAACAAGTCTTGGGGCTATTTATATCCTTTGCCTCATTCATTGGTGATATATACGATATACCTAAAAGTCATACGACATAAATATACAAACCAAAACCTGTTTTCGGTCCCGTTTTCCTCACTAGAAAATCCTATACGGTGGAAGAAATTATGCTCTTTAAATCCATGTTAATAATATATTATAGATGCATGCAAATATAATACATGCGTTATGGAAATTCTAGAAACTAAATTGGTTACTTTTTTCTCCACAGTTCTCACGATTTGGGTGTTATATCACTTATAGGGATTCGATCATTAATTTATAAAGAACAACTAAGAATATGTATTCGTGTTAGGTTGTTTTTATTCGTGATGAATAGACTAGCATTTAAACGTATCTCGGTTGCGTTGTAGTGTATGCACTCCATAGAGGTTTTATAATTTGATAACTTTTTATTTGTTTGGTTGTATTTGATTTATACTCCAAAAGTATATTCAAGAAGGTGGTTTCACTTATTGCTAAAAGGTACACACTTCTTGATCCCTTTGTTAATTACATATTCTATACGTGTTTATGTTTTCCGCTGCGTACTCGTGTTAATTAATATGGTTAATTAGATCGTAAAACCCAACAGTGGCATCACGAGCCATCGTATATGAATTTGTAGTTACAAGTAATAAAATTGGACAAATAATTAGGTCATTGATAAACTAATTTTTTTAAAGGCCCTTTGGGCGTTTTATGCATAAAGATTTGATCTTTGTGCATCAAGATTCAATTTTTATTGGTATATAAAATTAATTAGACGAATTCTAGGTTGTATGAAATTTTATAAATAAAACTTGATGCGTTTAATTGTTACTTGATCGGGTTTATGTTTATAATTAATTGTTAATTCGGCGTCCATGATAAATACATGCAATTTATCATGGAGGGATATATGATATAAATCGTGTTAATTGTTAAAGATTTATGCAAATATGATGATCAAGAATTAAAACATAGACATTAAATTTATGTGGTTTCGATCCACGACTTTAAAAGCTAGGGAAGACCTTAGCTATGTCTTAATGGGGCCTAAAAGTTGCTTAAATTTTATGTGCTATGTGGTATATATTCGTATATGGCTTACGCAATCGATTTTGTCGATGAATGTGGCCGGAGTTTATAGGACGAAGAGCCTTATATGAATATGTGCATGTTTTAATTATTAGATAACTAGGATCATATTTAATGTTTGCAAGCTTAATTGTTAAGTGTGTTTAATAAGTGTTATTTTAGTTTTAGTTATGTTTTTATGTTTTATTTTAAGTTCTTGACTTGTGAGAAAATAAAAGGGTTTTTCGGAAAACAAACATAAACATGACTAATGATTATCGAAATAAGATTTATTATGGACTATCTAATGCAAAAAGTCAAAAGTGGATTCGGCTTACATGATTTTAAATCTTCATGACTAGAACTGCATTTTAAAGTTTGTAATGTATTCTTTAAATTAAAGTTTTATTTTTTATCATGACATAATTTGCAAAGTATTTATAGTCTGCAAGACAAGGTTCGGGAGATCATCAGACTTCGGTATGTAGAACCACTTATACTTTATTATACCTGATACATGTAGTTTCCATACCTTGCATATATGTAGGACAGTCGCGAATGTCTAGGGTTTGAATGATTTTTAATCATTCTTTATTTTTCCGCGATAAAGGCAAATCTTTATATTAAAGATTCGTTGAATCGTCAATTTTAAGGACTCACTATTTATGTATAAGATACGATGATAATAGGTGATACCGTAATAATAACTTAATTGAGAATAAAGTTTTTATTAAAATCTATTATCGAAGATGTATGCTGCTTCTTCGTCCCCATTAATTTTTTTTTTTTGACACGTCAAATAAATTACCCCCTTTCAACTAAGTTGTTGCCAATCCAATGTATAACATTGTGCTCTTTACTATGGCGGTGTGACGTGTGTTGATTTGCAGTTCTCAAAGGTGTTATACGCTTTTCCGTGAGACGGTGAGTGTTACATAATCATAGTTTTTGATTGTACGACTTAGCGTTGTTATGGTTAGACCTATTAATACGCGGCATAGATGGGATAAACATGCTTACTAGGTATTATTGTAATAAAGTATGTCCCATATGGTTTAGGAGTTACAAAAGTTGTGAATTATCAACCGTTGATTACCTTTTTTGAATTACATCACTAGAGATCAATGATGTGGTGGTGTATATGTCAAGTAGGATCCTAACCTTAGAAAATTAATTGTTTATTGAATAACATGGGTAGTTAATTTTCTTCAGGAGTATTATCGAAAATACTTCATATTGAAATTTTGCGATTTCTATTAAATAGTATTAATGCAACGATAAAACCGTAAAAATGGTTTGTTTCTTTATCAAATAAGTCAAAACGAGACTCCTTTCCTTGTAAGGAACAAGAAGACTATTCTAATATATTTCTTGCTCCGGAAGTTATAAATATTGACGTAGGAATTGTCCTAATGTAATCAAACTCATAGGAAGCTTAAAAGTTAAGTATATTGCATGACTTATATTTTCATATAGATTTCATGGTGAATATTTTGAAAGATATAAGACATTATAGATTTACTGAGAATTTGTTCTTAAGCTATCAATTTGGTAACATCTTAATGTAAGATGTTTTTTGAGTTTTGTTTATAAAAATACCATTATTACCGCAAATTGGTAAAGGCAAACTGGATTATATATCTAGTAGTTTGTCTTTATCCAAATTAAGAGGGAAATTGCTGCCCAATTTTCAAGTTATTCATTAGCATTGATGGATAGTCCCTCATCTACATAGTAGAACTTTTGAAATCCAAGTAAATGTTACTAATTAAGATTTCAAAGAGAGTTGGAAAGTAAATAGATCACTATTTGTTTTCACTGGTTATGGAACACTTGCAATGTTGTCAAATCCAGTGGGAGCATTCAGATTTATTTCTGAATAAAGACATTCATTTGATGCTGTCTCAAATTCAGTGAGAGATAAAGGTTACCAGAATTATTTCTTGCATGTTTGAGATAATATATAATTTTCCAACTATAGACACTCATGTTTTTAAGGATAGTTGTGCACTATTTCTTACTAAACAAAGTGGTTCAATATCTACTTGTAACGCTAATATCTGTGACACTATCATATTGTCCACATAAACAAACGAACGTCGTGTTGTTTGATTACATGGTATGATGTTGTGCCATGCACAAGTGGGAGAAATCTTTATTGTGTGCAAGGTACAACACATGACTAATAACAATATGATTAAAGGTTCTCTTGACCGTAAGGTAAGAAACAATATGTCAAGATATGATTAAAGACTACTTCAAGTTAAAAATGTTTATGTGGTTTTTGGAATGTCCAAGTAATGAAGTTCATCTAATGATAGATAC
Source organism: Tanacetum coccineum (assembly GCA_026074375.1). Lineage (NCBI taxonomy): Eukaryota > Viridiplantae > Streptophyta > Magnoliopsida > Asterales > Asteraceae > Tanacetum > Tanacetum coccineum. Next base: position 27,392 of record BQNB010053751.1, read on the forward strand.
TTCATGTAAAAAGGTTTATGTGCTCTTGTGAATGTCCCCTAATAATAAAATTAAATCTTGATTAACTTGAAATTTTTTTCTGAAGTCAGGAGTTGGCGTTAGAGTTACTTTAGTTTATAAGTTTATGTTTAATGTAAATTAATAAACATGAAGTCCTTTAAATGTTGAAAGACTTATAACATAAAGTAAGTTATATCATTCTGGCTATGACATGAACAAAAAGTCTTGAATTGTTCAAAGGGCAAAATCAGTATTGTTACCAATGATAGAGTCTTGAACTAGTTAAAGCCGTATAAATTATTGCATGCAAATGGTTTTTAAATATTATTATATTCATTTGGTTTGGACACAATTGATAAGTAAAGTGACCTAAAAGTATTAGTTAGTATCCTAAAACGAATTGTGATAAAGGTCTCACAATAAAATTACTCTAGGATACAACATATTCAAGGTATGTTAGAGTGTTGAATCAAATTATTTGAAATTATTGATTTTGATAACTTAATATTTTACTCAATCTGTTAAGGTTTTGAATTGAGTATGTCTTGAATTATACTCAAAATATACTCCAACTAGAAGGTAATTACACAATTAAATTGTTAAAAGTCTATCAAGAATGATATTAACAAACTAAAAACTTAGGAACTGTCAATGTATCTTGTAATTGTACTCTGCATGCTAAGTAATTATTAGAAGATTCTTTAATTACACAAGAAAGTGGGGGGGGTGGAGAGGTTTTAGATTGGAAGAGATATAAAAATACAAAAATACATAAACCTTCTAAAACACACTAGTGAATATCATATTGAGGACTTTACAAGTAATTGTTACATGTAAATGTTAAACTCTAATGATATAAATCTCGTTCATAGGATCCGTATGGATACTCAAATACTTGATTGATTAAATTGTTATTTCAATAATGAGAATATGGATACATGATCATGGGAACTGTTAAAGATGCTTATTGATTTTGAATTTGGTATCATTTGAACACTATTAATATGGCACTTGTTGGAATTTTGGAATTTGAATAAATGACTCAAATATGAGATGTTAAGATGCTGTCACAAGATAATCAATTTAAATTTGATTAGATATTTAACTAACGGTTAGGAATATTGAAGTTAAATGATTTTCTTTAAAGAGAAGAAAAACCAAGTGGTTGGTTCTTGTTTCAAACTATAAGGGCAATGTTGGTATATTATTAATGCATGATTATGATTTACTTTAATCTTCTCAAAGCAACTGATTGTGATTAATATTCTTCTAAATGCGCATTAATTATATAAAGATGGTAGATTGTCATACTAGTGTTCATATTGATGAAATATGACAATGGAATTTAAAACTCTTCCTTGAATGATTACTATTGCGAGGACGGTTAGTAATCAAAGGAGTTTATGAATTCATATAATCTTTATAAAGTGTACAAACGGCAAGAATCCAAGCATGGATCATTGCAAGCATCTAGGAGAAGAATCTTAAGTTTATTATTAAATAAATCACTTAGTTGATTTAAATTTTAATTATAATTAAGATAACTCCTGAGTATTCCTAAAAGCTAGTGGGAGTATATGTTCAGGTTTCCTTCACCTGAAAGATTTAGGAAATTAAATGCACAACCTTGAAATATATGTTTATTGCTATGAACATATGCGGTATATAAATCTAACACAATTTGACATACCATTTAGAAAGTCTCAATGGATACATATCTTTTGATAAGATGGAACATGAATGAAATCTTAAGTTGGACTAAAGGATTCGTTATGTACATCATATTGTGTAGAGAAATAGTTGTATCATGAATGAATGCAAGATGATTTGACAACATTGGTATTTAATCAAAAGTTATTAGATAATCATTGAATTGAATATTTTAATAAAATATGTTTGGATTTGAGAAATCATTCCTAGATTATAGATTTGTCCATGGTAATGAAAAATCTAAAGATATATATTGTGACAATTTATTATGAAATTAGAGTAAACCAATGAACTTGGAGTTCATGAGGTGGCAAACATTATTAACGGAATATTCATTGTTTACAGATTTTAAAAGCATGCGGTTGTTTGTGTACACGGATGCTAAATCAAATTGAGATGATACTCAATACTAGTCATGGTATGATTTCATTTTTGATGATGACCATGTGGACTAGTTGTGCTCAACTGAGAGCTTAGTTACGTTATACATTAGAGAATAAGAATACTTACACTTTTGGAAGCTGCGAAAGATGATTGTTGTCAATAGTTGATGTCACATACCTTATGAGATATAGTTTGTTAATATTGAGATATTTGTATAAACAAACAATCATCATAGATATTCAAGAACTTCATTAATTGAATTCTAGAAATAAGTATTCTCAAAATTCTAAAAGATCAAAGCTAGTTGAAATTAATGAAATCTATGCCTTGTCAACAAGTACGATAGTCGTATCTTGAGGCATGATTCGTCAACTAGAATTATCATGCATTTGATCTATTTAGTATTTGGATAAGGGATGTTAAGACAATTTTATTAATGATAAAGATACGTGGTATGAAGTTATATTTAATATAAATTGTGTCATATATTTGCATGTTTAATCCGTGAATAATATTTATTATTCTAAATTAGTTCATTGTCGATCAACAATATAGAAATATTGTTGAACTAAGACAAATCTGAGTGATTGGTGATATTTTGGATATTAAAGGATGTGTCCGCCAAACTCACATGATATTCATAAGATGAATATTGGACTTTCCCAACTAACAAGATCATCACTTTATGGATCGTCGTCATCAAGTGAATCTTGTAAGTGATTTTGATTTACTAAATCCTTAGACTTGAGATGCAAGTAGGTCTTGCATGTGTGGATAATCCTTCTTGATGTAGTTTAAGTTATCCTGAATAAGGTAGCTAATAAGGACTATTTTCAGAAGTGATTGTGAAGCATGGTGACTTGACACTTGTAGTCAATAAAGAATTTGTTCCTTCAATAGTTGAAGTATGATGCCACTGGGCCCCTCGTAGGGTTAATCAGATGTATGTGTGGCCGCACCCAAAAACTCAGGTAGATATGTCTCAATGATTTTTGGTAATCTTGATTAATCATATATACGAGAAACAGAATCGTTAAATAATTGAATGACTTAGATCCATATCTATTTTTAACACGGTATCTGAAACAAAGGGATAATAAATGCTTAAATTATTTAACTAAGACTTTAAGAAACTACACTCGGATATTTCTGGGAGCATTGGCGTGTTGCTAGACGCTTACCAATGTTATTATATTATTTGGTACATGTCCAAGTGGGAGCTGTTGGATTATGTCCACGTAAAATAATATATGTCCGGGAATTTTATTCGAGCCTACGGGGACGCACGCGTTAATACGTAAAACAATTATAGTAAATATATTAAATGTAATATATTTAGTGATAAAGCTTAAACGAGCGTTAAATATTAATAAATATTTAATGGGAGTTATATTAGTCATTAATAGTTAAAAGAATGACTAATATGCAATTATAGAGAAAAAAAAGTATGAGAATTATTTCCTTTTTTCCTTAGTAAATTTGTTTCTTAATCTCCAAGAGGAGGTGGAATTACCTAACTTGCAAGCCAAGTTATGTAGGCTATATAAGGAGGTCTAGGGATTATTATTTGTCATAACTTGAAAAACTAATCCCTAAAATTCTCTCCTTCTCTCCCTATTGCTCGATCGGTCTAACCAAACCCTAAGGGTTTCGGTTTGTGTTTGTTCGACCGAAACCAACAAGCCACAAGGGTTTTTTGTGTTGATTGATTCAAGAGTCGAAGCCGTTTGGTGGCTTTATCACTACTAGTACTAGCATACTTAATTGTTTGCTAAGAACGTATTGTATGTGTTGAAGTAGGGAGATCTTACTTTAGATCTTGGGTGGTTTTAGCATGGTATCATTTATTATACACATGCGTATATTCAAGAACGGTGTCGTTTATTGTTAAAAGGTACACGCTTCTTGATCCCTTTGTTAACTATGTTATTCTATACGTGTTGATCTTCCGCTGCGTACTCGTGTTTTAAATGGTTAATAGTTATAAAAACCCAACAAGAAATAAGTCAAGCATTCGACAAACAATTGAGTTTTGTAGCAATTAAAATATGACACGTCCATGCATTGCCGTCTTCAAACTTGATGGTCTTGAAGAGTATAGTGAGACACGTTGAAGTAATATCTAAATGTTTCTTCCTTGAAAACCTAACAGTTCATGCCAAAAAAATGCAAGTTAAAGTAGGTTATGATTGGTGATATAATTAGCAAATATTGTATAGAACATGTCATATGTATTGTACGTACCACTTGAAATTTGATCATAGACAGTGAAGCACTTCTTTGTAGACGACATTTGTAGTGGTTTTCGAAACATTACCTTCGTCACCACAAACGACAACCTTCAAACCTCGTTTGCTTTTGACTCTTGAAAGAGCCACATATAATTGTCCATGTGTGAAAACGGGAGGTGGCAGGTACAAACCAACTTTTGAAAGCGATTGCCCTGGCTCTTGTTAATTGTCATAGCAAACGAAAGTGACAAAGGATATTGTTTCCTTACAATCTTTAGCTTTATAACCTTCTTTCCAAAGTGTGTTCCATTAATGATTTGTGCATGAATTGAAGTTCTTGTTAATTTAAGAACTTAAAGCCTTGTCCCGTTACATAATCCATTTGCTTATCAATAATTCGCAACAACATTATCGGGACACCCATTTCTAATGCAAGTCTGTGGTTTGGAACACCCGAGAACTTTAAACCATTGATAAATTCCGATGAGAAACCATATTCATCTATGGCGGCACCACGTTCGGTTTTATCAATGCTATCGCAACTTAAATAAACCATGAATATCAAACAATGGATATTAAGATGATTGAACAGAATTAGTTGTTTAACATTCCTAATCCATTCTTACTATTGCATAAAATATCAATTTCAACCACATAATTAAAAAACAAATGTATAACAAAATATAGTAACGAAGCTATTTTGTCGGTATGACCTGAATCTGTAAAATATGCCTTCTCTTGTATTGAACATTTTCTGCAAGCAAGTGTCATGTTTGTAACCAAACGATCAAAGGTGTGGCAAGTTCCTTTTGCCAAAAAAATATAACGAAAAGTATGTAATGAGGGTTTCATTTAGCTGACTTTATGATGAAGTAGAGTAAGGAACAATATGTGCATTCAGTTACTAAAAATAGGTTAGAGAAAAAGGACAATACACTTAAATTGTCTTAGAATTTCAAAGATACCACAAATTTAAGTTAGTAACTTTTTTAGGAAAGCCAAAATTTATTAATACCCACAAATTTACAAAAAATACATATACAACAAAACTCGCACCATTTCCGCCACAACAAATATCTAACCCAAACACCTCAGCCCAAACTTAAACTACATACATATGAATACACAGCCTCAATTTGCTAAAGGCGTACAACCAAGTGCTACAACACTTTAATTTGCTAAAGGCATCTCAACCCACTACTCCCAAACTATCTTTCCTTTTGAAGATCTTCCGCTGAACCATTCTAAGCATCTCAATTAAATCTCTTTAAAATCTTATTGCAGTCCACCTTTTTCTTGACAAACATTGTATCGTTTCTACTTGTAGCCCATAAACAGCTTACCACAGGTCTCGTGAAAGCTTGCAATGTCATTAAAAACCTTCACACCTTATCCTACACCTTGAGAGCATGCGTGTATAATAAAATACTATGATCCACCGATTCAACCACATTGTTACAAACTGAACATAGAAGTGTTTGTCAAACGATTCCCTTGTGTCCACACAACAGATCACATTAACAACATGAGTAAATATGTCTAGTAAAGAATTTATCGAAAGAGAGTTTTTAGTGTAATAATTACGACCTTTAGAGACGATCAAAGGCGCGGCAAGTTCCTTTTGCGAAAGAAATGAAACGAAAAGTATGTAATGAGGGTTTCATTTTGCTGACTTTATGATAAAGTAGAGTAAGGAACAATATGTAGATTCAGTTAGTAAAAACGGGTTAGAGAAAAAAGGCAATACAGTTGAATTGTCTTAGAATTTCAAAGATCCCACAAATTTAATTTAGTAACTTTTTTAGGAAAGCCAAAATTTATTAATACCCACAAATTTACAAACAATACATATGCAACAAAACTCGCACCATTCCCACTACAACAAATACCTAATCCAAACACTCCATCCCAAACATAAACTACATACATATGAATACACAGCCTCAAACACCAGACTTAACTCATAAGTTACACTGGAATAAGAAATATACTGGAAAAGTACCTAACCCTTTGGTGAAGTTGTTTGATTCGTAACCCAATCGCTCATTAAGCCACCTGCAGTGCAATGTAATATACAAAATCAATGAAAAGGAACAAAGTGAATACAAAATTCGGTATAACATAATAAGACAACTTATAAAACCCTCTTTTACAGGTAAATTGCATGAGTAATTTTAGATAATACTGTGTTGTACTCACTTATACATAGCATTGTCCTTCGAGTCAATAATGCGCATGCGTTAATCAACTGGAATAAAACCACGTTGTGTTTCCACATTGACCTATAATAAGGGTACCAATTAGCATTCTCTAATGACTGATTTTACTCATTAGAGACTTAGATATAGTAGTGTATTAATAGGTTCACTTACATTTTCCAAATCAAGTCCTTGTGTAAATGGAGCCCTTCATATGCAATGAGAGCAATAACTACCTGCAGTAAATAGCAAAACACAAAGCTACGATGCAATAAAATATGTATCAAAATTTGTGAATGCATAATAAACAATCAGTTCAACTTAATATACAAGATGTAAATTATTACCAGTTCTTTACTCGTGGTTCGTATTTGGATCAAGTTATGGATATAATGAAAATGAAGGATATAAGAAAAAGTAGAAAACCACTATACCTTTCGTAGTTTTTTTTCTTTCTTTTAAGAGGCATATAATCGAACACTTGTTAGGCACTTCGTGACACGCCTATTAATAAGACATGATAATGAAAAATAATCATTATCTAAATAAATAAGCAACATTATAAAAGCAAACTTTTGCCAATCGCTCAATTGGAAACAATAATACACAATGGTAAAAGATATGACCTTCTGTTGTCAACCTTTTGTAAGTTCAGCAATAGCGATATTTGAGAAAGTGCAGTTTCTCTTGTTGACTCCCTAAACAATTCAATATGCAGAACACAATATTTTTAACGATGAATTTTCCACCAATTTTTTTCTAGGGCTTTGCTACAACACAACTGAACTGAAAAAGCACACAAATCAAATTCTATTATGAATGAATCGAAATAAAATAAAACTGATTATTATAAAACACAACACATCAAAATGGCTTGACCATGTGATTATATTCGAAACACTAAATCAAAAAATTGAATAGCTATGATACTTACCAATTCTCTTGTGTGGACAACATAGAAATCACCATTAGCATAGATTGAATGGGTGTTGGTCATAGGAATTGTGTGTGTGTTTTTGAATTGGTGTTAGAGAAAGATTGTGTGTGTGTGTTAATACATAAATTATTTAAATTTAAACATAATTAGATCTGGTGTTTATACAATTCTAACACATAACAATGATATAATTAAATTAATTGTAACAAAATCGTCACATAAATTAGGAAAAAATTACCTTTATTGTTTCCCATTTGAAGAGTTAACATCATAAACTTCTGTGATCCATGCCTAGTTTAATATTGTGTGATTGTAACCACTGCTAAAATTAGGGATTAATGCATTAAAGGTAAGAGAGCTGTTTATTGCGATTTGATCGTGAGTATTAGATTGTCAAAGAAGTTTTTGTATCAGGCTTTTCAGTACGTGTACTTACCAAACATGAGAAGCAACGTGGGGATGACACATCAGATTGTTTTAATGCTCATGCTTAAAAGACTTGTAAAAAAGTTTGTTTTATTATATAATAAAATAAACAAATCTTCACGATTATAATCGTTATAAATGTATACACATTTTAACAGACTCGTAATTTAACAAAAAGATCACAATTTCTAAAAATGTATATAAAAATATGTGAATAAATGATATATATATGTTGTAGTGTATCTAAAGCGGCTTGAGCTAATAATCAAGATAGTTCATCGAAAAGTTTCAGCCCCGCTTGCTGTAACACATTAAGACGTAAATTTTAGTTACTCCGTAAACGTTTATATCTCGGATCGGTTTTGTAAATATAGCCTAGTGATAGCTAAAGTTAATACTTCGTAGTATTTAAGAAAAAAACTTGTATGCTTTACATAGAAGCACGTCTGTCCTTAAATTTTTAAATTTTTTGACGGCCTTGTGCGGAATTACATATTTAAAACCTTTCGAGAAATAATGTTATATATAAAGTGTCATCGTTTATAAGATATAATGTAATTAGTTATCTACATATTCAAAATATTACTCATTTAAGTTATTTTCTCATCTAAATACTTTTTTTCGTGGAAAATATGTATGCCCATGCATATAAGTGTTAACGAGATAAATTTTGGAACCCTTAAAAATTTAGAGGTTCTGAGCGGTCGTCCACCTTACACACCTTGAAAGACGGCCTTGCACAGAAGTAAGATGATTGAAGATTTTGTTAGCTAAAGTTGCAAAAGTCACATTTTATAACAAAGATTATTACAGATATATTTTTATGGGTTGAAGCCTAAAGGAAAATAAGCATGTGGTTTGTCTAACTTTAATAGATGCATAATGTCCCAATGTAGCGTTTCTCATATGTGAATAATCTAGAAAGCGTTTCTCATATATGACCCAAAATTTTACTGTTGGTTCACTAACATGGTTCTAGCTCTAAGCTAAGAAAAAAAATCATCAGGTATTATATCCATAACCAAAAATATATTGTATAACACTTAAGTAGCAATTTCGATATGCTAAATTATATGTCTAAACTTACATGTCAGTTTTGAAGACGGCAGAGGGTCTCATTTCTTTACAAACCAATAACTCATATTTGTCACATTTATTAGACATATAATAGGTCCTATTTTTAATGTCTCTCAATCATTTTCCTTTCTAAATACGCCTAGTAAACTTCCAACACCCACAAAATACTAACATTTGAATCAAACATTTTTAAATACTCATGGTAAGAATTTTTGAATACTCCTAGATCTCACGTTATCTAGCCCCAAAAGAAGTTGATGAACACTTGTTGATATCCATTACTACGTAGTCATTTCATCAAACCCGTTAGTTGTGAAACAAATTTGAAATTTGAGAGTAATTAAACATAAACCAAGATGATTATCAATAACTAACAAAACAATAAAGTTCAACCTATTTGATCAACGACCAGCTGCAATTATTTTTTCACTATTCGAGCACGAAAACAAAGAAATGTACATGTTAGTCATCAAGTGAATCAGTAAGACTTCTCGAGGTATAATGACAAACCAAGAGGCTAGAATCGAGGGAATTGATTGAGAAATTCATAGAGGTAGGTGGGAGAAGCAGTCGAGCTCAATCCCTTCACTTTCTTGGTCTAAACGGTGCATACTGAAATAGAGATTTGATATAAACGACCATGTATAACATCACGTTTTACATATGAGGATGGTACAACCCAACTATAAAGTACTAGTACATCCGCAAATGTTACAATAATACGTAGATTAGTGATAACATCAAATAATTAATACTTTTTAGTGTCAAATTCTCTATGAAAATGCTTGTGATTATATTATAAATACTTGAAAATGTTAATCACTTATATTTAGTTTCCAGGGAAAATTCGAGCATTTGAGCAAGAGACACGAGATTTGGACGTGGAATGCAAGCAAATGAAGGCATTCAAGGATTTTACGGTGTAACCTCCCCGCAGGAGTTACACCGTAATCAAGATTAACGAAGAAATGACTCAGCATCAGTTGTTACAGCGTAACATCACCATCACCTTTACACCGTAACATATAATTTAAAGAAAGTTTGAGTATCCGAGTCAGCATTACGGCGTAACCATGGCGATACGGTTACGCCGTAACATAAATTAAGCCTGGAGAATAGGAAACCACGTTAGCATTGTTACGGCGTAATTTGTTCATAACTTTTACGCCGTAACACCTTTGATACTTATAAATAGAGCCCTCACTCGGCTCATTCATCATCACTCACTTCACCACTTCACAACACAGTACCAAGAGGTGAAAAAGGCCTCTAGAAGACGAAGCATTCCACCAAGCAGTCCAAGAGAGGATCACTTTACTCATTTTTAGCATTAATCATTCATAAACGCAGTTTGTAAGAATTATGATTTATCAATCCAAGATATCTTCATTTATTTCTTATCTATTGGTTGCTATGAGTGGCTAAGCACTCCGCTGGCCTAGCCATGTATTTACTATTGTTATGATTGATGTTTACTGTTTAATTGGATATCCTTATAGTCTTTCATTGATCCATGGGTTTTGATAGTGTAGAGGGTGGCTTATATCTTGTTAGTCCTGTTATTAGACTTACCAGATGAACCTGGGATTAGCGAGGTACTATGGTAGATTGGCACATATCCCTAGTGTAGGAATTAACCATATTACCGCCTCTGTCACATTAAACACTTAAAAAGCACATGAACTCTTTCAGAGAGGGTTAATAATCTATATAGGTTATAGAATTGGTCTTAAGGATAGTTGGGGATTAACCACTACAAACTTAGATGCCTTGCCTGTGTGATCTTAGGGGAATTGGGATCGCAGAGTAAGTATAGGACATACCTCAAATGCCAATTCGGATATGCCGATATTAGAACCACTAATGAAACTTGTAACTGAACATTGCACAGGAAAACGTAATCATAACAGTAGTAATGAAATGGTTAGGCTAGTACGCTTTTCTCTCTGATTACTTCTATTTAATTACCTTTCTGCTTTTACTTTCCTGCAATTTTAAAATCAATCTTAAAACCATTTTTCTAAAACGTGACAAAATCAAATTAGAACTAGTAACCTTAGCTCATGGGACGACCTCAGATTTACCAACTACTGCACTACATACGACCGGGTTCTCTGCCCGTTAGTGCGCGTAACGATAGACGAGTTTTATAAATTTAAAACTTGCCAATTAATTATTTAAAACAATTTTACGCATCAATTAGTTTTGTTGATTTATACCTGGTTGATTTCGCATTGTTTATTTATAGTTTGATGGTTTAGATTGCGTCATATCCAAACATCATCAAGAACCTTATACATTATTCACCGCATTTTTTTTTCTTAATTTGCCTCTTTGTTTGTCAAACTCTAAGGGTGTTCAGATATAACAATGTGAGACCGATGAGAGATGTTAGCACAATAAAGGTGTCAAACTATAAGGGAATTTTCAACACGACTTTAAAATCAACATGAAAGGAAACGGTTTGTGTCAAGAGTAGTCAACCCGCTGTTAAACAAAATGGTCAAGTTTAGGTTTGGTAGGTGTTAAACAAGTTAACCCGAGCACGTCAGCCAAACACAAGTACACAACTTAATTGACACCATAGTTGAATACATGAACTTGTTATCTACTCCCTCCGTCCTAAAATAAGCATCCAGATTGACTTTTCAGAGTCAAACTAGTTTAACTTTAACCTTAAATATATTTAGTTGTGTTATATAATACTTGATGAAAATTATACCAATGAAAAATACACTTGAAACCCAATCCATTCATATATATTGCATCAAGTATTATATTGTATTATATAACACACACAAAGATATATAAGGTCAAATTTGAACTAGTTTAACTCTGAAAAGTCAAACATGACACTTATTTTAGGACGAATAGAGTATAAAATAGGGCAAATGGTCTAAAAAAGCATCAAACTTGTCACGTTTTCCTTTTGTATGCTATCAATTTCTAATTTTTCTATAAAATTCAAACACTTTGCTAATCTTCCTATTGTAACACTGATTAACAAAAACTGTGACGTGGCATGATTTTAATATAATTTTCCCGCTATACTTTTTTTCCCAATGTCATATGTAGCCCATACACTTTATATATTTTCAAAAAACCACCCCTTTAACATTTTCTTTTCCTAATACTAATTCATAACATTAATTTCATCACATTAATTCATTCACCCACCCCTAAATTGTCGAAACTAAACCTTAATTCACTTACCCTATCTTTTTAACCCACCAATCAAACATGGCGAATGAGAACGGTAATGTTCTTATCTTCCTTATTCGTTTGCTTATCTGCTTATTTGTTGCTTATCTGCTTATGTTTTAGCTTATCTGCTTATTCATTGCTTATCTGCTTACATTTTAGCTTATCTGCTCATGTGTGTTAAAGGAGTGTTTGATTACAAAATCCCAATGTGTGCTTATATGCTTAAACACATAGCAGTTTAGGAGTGTTTGGATTACAAAATTGGACACAAATAAGCAAACAGATTGCAAAA
>BQNB010053752.1:5003-39850 GCA_026074375.1 Tanacetum coccineum
ATTCGTTTCAATGTATTCTGTTGAATTATACTTTGAAATACTGTCGCTGGCTGATCTTAAACCTTGTGGTCCACTATTGAACATTACTTAATTTATTGAAACATTACTTGGATTTCGATAACAATTCTTTTAAATGTTGAAACGCTACTTTTCTTACAGAAATATTTCTTGAACTATTTCAATACTGCTTTTACTTAAACCTATGAATTCACCAAGATTATTGTTGACGTTTTTGCATGTATTTTCTCAGGTTATTATACTGCTAGCTGAGCATTGGGAGCATTCGAGACGCGTGGATATCACCAAAACTCAAGGACTCAGTTTTCTTCATATTCGATAACTATTTTTCCTTAGATAGATAAAATGAGTCACGATTGAAATCTGGTAATCTTGTTAAATCATAAATTATTAGGACCTAAAGTTACTCTGATTTATTTAAATCGAATGTGACATTTTATCAAACATCCTTTTTGAGGTCGTTTACTGTGACTTGTACTTTATACTATGAAGTGGCACCCCAAAGTGGTATTCCGATGCGTTGTGATTTTATGGGGGTGTCACACAATGTGACAAGTTGACACACCTAGAGTGATTTTTGAGAAGTTTAGGAGGCCTTATTGCTTCTTTTCTTGAGTCTGCTATAACTTTCATATGGCTTTAACAATATTGAAAGGACAAAAAATAGTGATTATTGATACAAAAGTTTTTGGTATGAAACAAGTTCAGGTATGATATAAATGATAACATCAAAAGTGTAATTTAAATAAAAGCAAATTGTTAGAATATAGAGCAGAAGTACAGTCAAGACGGGGCTAAAATAAAGGTCCAAAGAGGACTCTACTGATTCGTGGTTTTGAATCACATATCTAATGGCACAAATCAGGGCTATCTAAAATATGTGCTTTTTAGATCTCAAAGATGGGTTCTACGATTATTTATTGAACTGTAGGGACTGAAAAAGAGGTTTTAGAACTTGGAGTATCAATAAGTAAGGCGCTATAGGGAAGTATATATATATTGCATTTTGGCAATCATTAGAACTAAAGGATTATCAATCAAAAACATATCATTAGCCTAATAAATAACATCAAAGCCATACACCAACATGCATTGACGTTTATTATATTTAATTTTTAAAAGTTCAATTGTTTATCCCAGGAAGTACAATACACAAACTAACCCATTTCTCGTCCCATTAGTAAACAATTCATCTGGATTTCAACAGAACAACAAATACTCTCAACCCGTCTTGAAGTTTTTAAAAAAACCATCACATTGTGTTAAAAATCCAACAGTTACACGCTTAAACAAAAAAAACCCAAAACAAACCCGCCTGTCGGGCGGGTTACATAACTAGTATATACGGCGATAACATAACTAGAAAATATCTATATATATATAATAACTATATATAATATATATATAATATAAACATATCTACTATAATATAATATATATCAAAATGGCACATAAGATGAGACACACAATAATATGCAACACCTAATCACAACGTTATAGTGTAAACCTCCTCGCTAGTAAAAGTCAAGAGTCTAACTCACCAATAATTTCAGCTAGCTGCGATTTAAATATCGTAGAAACCTATATTAAATTCGGCTATCAATACAATAATATTTAGTTCCACATAGTGTTTATTTTTAGACCCTGTTTATTTTTGACATATACAATCAGGTACTTAGAAATACTAATTTCACAATCAAAAGTTCAATCTATATTTTTAACATATACAAAAGCATGTATAAACAAAATATAATGGTTAATTATTTAAGTTCTTATTCATTTAGAAAGATATATTTTTCTGTAGAATTTGTGACACTAAAATCTCTCACTAAAGTTGTTGCAAAAGCTGTTAAAAACTAACATGCATTTACAATGACCAAAAAATCTGTCATTAAAACTGTCGCAGATTATGTTTGTTACTTGGTTTAGCAGCAGATTAGTGACGATAGAAAACTGTTAGGAAGTAGTTGCTGATCAGAAATACGAATTTCCTTATAAAAAGCATGTTTTTGTTATAAGATCTTTCATACTATTTATCAAAATATCAATCGAGTAAGTTTCATACATACAAATTAGTGCCTTTAAACAAGTATAACTTATTTAACCATTAACTTTTTAAAAATAATTTATAACTTTATTTCATCCATAGTTGTACATATATATTTTACATGTCAAGACTTACATTTTTAATAACATCTAAACATACACAATCATTTGAATTTAACGATCTAGCATATAAGTTTTTAAGCATGTTATGATCTACCATATAAATTAATTAAGAAAAATCCTTCATTTAAAACAACCAACATGTCAAACTCAAGTTTATATGATCACGATGCATTCAGACCCGTGTGTTGCACACGGGTTATGGCTAATTGTTTATTGCCTAAGATTTCTGTACGTTACCACAATACATCACAATATAATCCAATAATGATACTATTGCAATAATTCACTAAAACCAAAAAAGAAACATGGTTTATTGACATTAGCAAAAAAATCATAGTTGATCTCATAGAATCACAGTCTAAACATGGCATGCATTAGCAACATTGCAGTGTGCAATTTGAACCCTTAAAGCAATTTTGTTTCCCAACATTTTGAAAAAACAAAGAGTCAAAACCTGAAAGTGTGCATTAAAAAATCAAACATGTTAAACACTCCCATAGGGGATCGAACGCATGGAGAGCATTATTCGTGAGGTGATCAGGTCCTCATTCATCTATCTAAAGTTGTTGCGAAACATATTGTCCAACTTACCTTAATTAGCTCTGTAGTGGGTCAACACGTTAAGCGAAATTGTAACTAAATAATAATTGGGTCAAACGGAGAGGTCATTCGAATGGGTTTAGGTAATTATATTGTATTTATGAAATGTTTTTTTGCCAAATATTTCACGGTTTTTGCTAACTACTGCCCACTGGGCAGAGGTTAGTGTCTAATTAACAAACACAAACTTCCTTAATTAACAAAAAATGCATTAAATGCACATTAAATAAATCTATAAATTACTATATTTGAACATGATTTTCACTTAAATGAACCTAAATTTAATATATTTTTATGTTAGTTAGAAAATTTTGTGTTTATTAATTTCACACTAATCTCTGCCTAGTGGGTATTGGTTAGCAAAATTTCACTCGGTCATTTCAACTACTTTGAAATTTCATGATTTATTTCCTTTTTTTCGTTTCCTCATTTACTGTCACATCATTTTGTCCTGTGGGAACCATATCGTTTGATCAATTAAACCTTTGTTAAAAATTATCTAAAATATATAACAAAAGCTCTTATGAAAACAATTATTCCTTATACTAACATACTACTTCATTATAATAGATTAATCTTAAGAGGTTGATATCATTATTGCCTACATTTAGAAACAATACGACTAATAACAAAATAACAAGCAATATGTGGCGTCACCTAGTTTTGCTTTATATGGTCCATCCATTTAAAATTCAACAAACCATTCGCTATGTGTTGCATATGTGATGTTAATAGGAGTCTGGAGAAGAAAAAAATGGAAAATGAAAATTTGTATACCATGTATCTAAACTTTAAGAAAATCATATTAAGAGCTTTTAGCACGGAATGTCATGTTTAAGATCATACTCTTGAGCTTAAAATAGACATCTAAACGGGTAGAATCCAGTAGGCCAAAATGTGTGGCCACTCGCTGGATCAAATCCGTCCCCATTAAGGTGAATGTGCATGCTTGGAAAGTGAAACTTGATGGTCTCCTAACTAGGCTTAACATTTCTCGTCGAGGTATCGTGATTGATTATATTTTATGCCCTATTTGTGATAATGGTGTGGAATCTGCAAGCCACTTGTTTTTCTCGTGTAATATGGTTAGACAAATCTCTGGCAAGCCATAATATGTAATTATATATATATGTGTTTAAGAAATATAGTTTATTTACGTGTGCATTTATGCAATTTACATTTACACCCGATCTTTATTTCTTTGATCACGGACCAGTATCTATAGGAGGTCGTGGGTTGAGGCGTATCATTATTATTTCCGTGAAAACGTACGTTGAATCTAATATCCTAAACTTGACTAGAGTGATTCATAGCCCCACATTTTCTCTTTTAAAGGATTCCTTAAACTATTTTCACGGGGTAAGTACATGCTCCGTTTATTTAAGCGTAACTTATCATTACTACTACATAAGCGTATACATGAATGTTTTTACTAAAGCTTTTGCTTTACCGACCACATGATTTCTAATACATATTGATACATGCTTGTTTTACCAATAAACATTAACGTTACTACTACATAATGCGTTACATGAATGTTTTACTAAAGCTTTTGCTTAACTACCACATGAAGTCTAATACAAGTTTATACAATGCATGTATTTAACCAATAACTATCGGTATACTACAATACAAAGCGTTACATGAATGTTTTTTCTAAAGCTTTTGCTTTACCTACCACATGATTTTCTAATACATGTTTGATACATCGCTTGTTTTACCAATAACGTTATCGGTTACAACACATAAGCGTTACATGAATGTTTTTACTAAAGCTTTTGCTTGCCTACCACATGATTTCTAATACATGTTTGATACATGCTTGTTTTATAAACTGGACACAAGAAACTTTATGGTATGCTGAACCCAAATATGAGGTCAATTGCATGAGTAGTTAAGCCCAAGACCCCACATCTGGACGTTAATTTCCTAATAATGGGTGAGCCGCATATACAAATAAATAAGAATCATTGGTTTGACAGCCCTGTCCGTGGCGTCCTAATCGAACCTTCAGCACCAGTCAACGGACAATTTGTATTAGAATTTAGGTATAAGGCAATAATACCCTAGTTATGGGGCAACATGAATTTACATACAAGAATATGTGTTAACGGTCAAAGGTTCGGTGTCATGAGCTCAATGCAATCAAGATTTATACATTGTATTCGTTGCAATGTATTCTGTTGAATTATACTTTGAAATACTGTCGCTGGCTGATCTTAAACCTTGTGGTCCACTATTGAAATATTAGCTATGTGGGAATAATTTTCGATAACAATTCTTCTAACTGGTTGTAACGCTACTTTCTTACAGAATATTTCTTGAACTATTTCAATACTGCATTTACTTAAACCATGAATACACCAACATTATGTTGACTTTTTGCATGTATTTTTCTCAGGTTATTATAATTTCTAGCTGAGCATTGGAGCATTTGAGTCGCGTGGATATCTAAACTTAAAGAATCGGTTTTCTTCACATTCGTTAATCATTTATCTTTAAATATTACATCGAATCATGTTTGAACTCATTGTAACTGGTGAAAAATAAAATATTGGGACCTAAATTTACTCTGTATATTTAAATCGTATTGACATTTTATCAACCGTCTCTTTTGAGTCGATAGTGTAACTTTTACTTTATACTATGAAGTAGCACCCCAAAGTGGTATTCCGATGCTTTTGTATTTTATGGGTGGTGTCACACCTTGCCTAATGGAATACGGCTCGCTTCAACGCGTTTACTTCACAGATTCCTGTGATCTCTATAGTTCCTCGACTCAAAATAAAGCTTGTCATCAAAATGAAGTCCATCCAACAGAACGTCTAAGGGTTCGTCGGATGACACTTCTTCAAGTTGGACACGTGAAATGTATTATGAACTCTGCTCAGCTCCTCAAGAAGCTCGAGCTTGTAAGCAACATCTCCAACCCTTTTTATCACCTTGAAAGGTCCAACAAACCGGGATTAATTTCCTCGTTATGCCAAAACGTATAACCCCTTTCCAAGGCGAAACCTAGAGCATACACTTGTATCTCACAGCACCTCAAACTCCATCGGCTTAACGCTTCTAATCACGTAGCTCTTTTGCCTACACGAGCCTTGAATCCTTTGCTTAACTGAATGATTTTCACAGTCGTCTCTTGTATTATCTCTGTACCGGTGAGTTGAACTTCTCCCAACCTCAGCCAACAAATAGTCGAACGACCATTTTTCTCCCGTAAAGTGCTCAAAGGTGCCAGCCCCCCCTTTTTTTTTAAATGCTAGCTTGATAACTGTGTATGTATGAAAACACCGACCATGACAAGGTTTAACCCAACCATTTCAAAGACGATCACAGCATAGCTCTAAGCATATCTTCGAGAGTTTGAATGGTTCTCTCAGCTTTGTCCTTAACAGTTTGCGATGATATGCCGTAAACTCATATCTAAACTTGTAACCAACGCTTCTGAAGTGACCTCTAGAAATTTGATGCGAACCTAGGGTCACGATCACAAATCTATCGAGACCGGTATTCCATGCCTCGTTACTACTTCCTTTATGTACATTCTTGCTAGTTTTCTCCAGAGGGTCAGTTTCTTTCATGGGTATAAAGATTGCGGACGTTTGTAAGTACGGTCACGATTACCCAATGGTGTCAATAAACCTTGTGATAACTAAGAGATCATTGGACAAAATCCATACGTGATATTTCTACTTCCATTGAGGTATCTTCGGGATTGTACCAACAACCCGATTGTCTCTGATGTCGGCCTTGACCTTTAGACAGTCAAGCACTTGCTAACATAGGTGGCGAACAGCTTGTCATATTGGGCCACCAATATAGCTTTCTTTAACGTCTTGATACATTTTCTCGAACCTGGAAGATAAATACTTCGATTAGTGGGACTCACTGCATGATTCATGTCCGCAAATCGTCATAAACAGGTAACCAACTCCTGCCATTGTAAGCATAGGGTTCCATCGTACGAGGTTCCAACTTACCGTTCTAAGGTTTGGCCCCTTTGGAATTTAGCATTTTCAAAATCAGCATTTATCCTCCAACATCCTCACTCTTGAATGTTCTCTGTTTCCGTGCTTCAGTCAGAGCAATCAAGATTTGCTTATGAAGATCCAAGCTAATAGTCAGACTAAAGCTTGAAGCCTTAACGGTGGTTCCCTTCTTTCCAACTCAAATCATGAGCAACAACATTTGCCTTCCCTGGGTGATAACGAATCTCGCAATCGTAATCACTAAGCAATCTAACCACGGAGTTGTCTCATGTTCAATTCCTTTCTGATTAAAATATGGCTGTAAACTCTTATGAACAGTGAACCCGTACACTGGTACCATACAGATAGTGCCGTCCAAATCTTCAGAGCGAACACATACTTAGGCTACCAAGTCCAGATCATGATAGGTAAGTTTCTTCTCATGGAATCTTTAACTGCGTGAAGCATAAGAAATAACCTTTCCCTTTGCATCAACACAGTGCCCAAACCCTTGATCGAAGCATCGCAGTATACGATAAAATCTTCACTTCCTTCGGGTAAAGCCAGAATTGGCGCACTACACAACTTCTGCTTCAATAACTGGAACGCTGCTTCTTGTTTGTCACCCCACTCAAACTTACCTATTTTGAGTGAGCTTGTCATTGGTTTGGCGATCTTTGAAAACCCTTCAATGAATCGTCGATAATACCCAGCAAGACCTAAAAACTGATGAATCTCCGTTGGTGTCTTAGGAGATGCCCAATCTTTAACGGATTCGATCTTGGCTGGATCCACATGAATGCCTTTATTATCAATAACGTGACCGAGGAACTGTACCTTGGAATCCAAATTCACAACTGGAAATTTTTGCATACAACTCCTCTTCTTCAACAACTCCAATATATCTTCAGATGCTCTTCGTGCTCTTGCCTTGTTCTTGAATAGATCAAAATATTCGTCAAATAAAGACAATTACTAAATTTGTCAGATAAGGTTTTGCACACTAAAATACCTGTCATCATGAGGTCCAGAAACACAGCAGGTGCTTTGGTCAAACCAAACGGCATAACTTGAATTCATAATGTCCATATCGCGTTCTGAAGGCATCTTCAGAGATTCTTCTTCTCGCACCCTCAATTGGAGAACCTTAGACCTTTAGAGGTCGATCTTCGAGTAGACACTCGACCCTATGAAGTTGATCGAATAATCATCAATCTTGGTAGTCGGATACTGTTCTTCACCGTTAGTTAGTTTAGTTCACCGAAAATCTAGCACATCCGAAACGATCCATCTTTCTTTCTTGACGAATAAATTAAGCTCCCCATGGTGACGAACTAATTAGGTCTATAAACCTTTGTCTGAAAAGCACTTGTAGATTGATTCCGCCAATTCTTTCATATCTGACGGAGCCAATCGATAAGGCGCCCGTGCTACAGGTGCAGCACCAGGTAAGATCGATGTAAAATCCACTTGCTGGTATGTGAGAAAGACCCGGCAAGTCCTCGGGAAATACTTCGGGAAAATTTTGATGATCGGTACTCTTGCAGTTGGCTTCCTCTTGACTTGTCTCCAGTCTCCTTAGGAAATAAGTGCCAAAACGTACGTGACATCCCTTTACAATACTTCTGCGTCTTAGTGCACGAGATGATGTTTAATCGAGTCCCCTTATTTCACTTCCGTCTCATGAAAAATTAAGATTTCGCTCCCAAAGGGAATACGAACGATCTTCTTAGCACAGTCAATAACGGCTTGGTATTTCGTCAACCAGTCCATGCCAATTATGACGACATAAGTTCCTCATTCTACAGGCAATAGGTCCGAGCGAAACGGATGGTTTCAGAAAATTAACGTGCAAACCCAGTAATACCGTATTTACCCATATTACTCTACCATCAGCTAATTCAACGTTATAACCATGATCTAAATGTGGGGGTGGGGCTAAAATTAATCAAAAAGTAACTAAAATTGAGTAGACACGAAACTTCCTATCTGCAAACTAGTATCAAAAATAAAATGGAAGCACAACGTTTGTTTAGGAAAACGTACCCCGTCACAACGGTTGTTGTCTGTGTTTGCCTGCAACTCCCACTGCATAAGCCCTGGCTACAGCGTTGCCATTTCCCTAGTTCTTGTTCTTCCACTGGGGGCAGTCCTTCTTGAAGTGGCCTGGAGCCCCACACTCAAAGCAAACGATGGCATTGGTATTTGCCCCTTGGGCTCTCGGGTTGTTTGTTGAGTTGCGGTTGTCGTTTGTTATTGTTGTTTGCGTTGTTGTTTTAATGTTTATTGCGGTTGTTGTGTTGTTTATGTGCAGTTGCAGCCGCCTCTACAGTCCTTGCCAGTGGCCAAGTGGCCCAAGCTTCTTGCAGCTAATTTCATGTTGGTATACAAGGACCGAAATGGTGATAGTTACATCTTGGACATAGAGGTTTAGGTCCCTTCATCGGTTTCATGTCACCGTTCCCTGCAGGCATAAGCATATGCTATGTCTGCTTTTGTCTGTTGTTGGTTTTGGTTATTTCGGGGAGTGTCTCAAAACCTCACTCTTGTTTTCCTGCCTGTCTTCAGCAAAAAGTTAATTCTCCTACCATTAATTCAGTCGCCATCTCGAATAGTCCTCCTGCATAGGTTTTTTTTGGATTCGATGCCACAACACTTGATAATAGGTCGGGACATCCCACCGAACATACCTTTCAATTTTGTCAGTCACTTTCAGGAAACACCCTGTCACACAGCAATGCAGTTTCCTGGAAACGTTGGTTGTAAGCTAGTAACACATCGGTGCCTTTTTACTTAGTTCCACATTCTGCCTCAATCTTCTTATTTCATTCTCTTTTTAATTAGTTTAATTAAACTTTTATAAAAAGATAAAAATTAGGGCTTTTAGTTTTTAATAATTTTCGGCAAATTTTCTTTATTTAGTCAAATTTTAGTTTACATTTTTAGGATTTAAAATTAGTTTACTTGCTTAATTGTCATTATTTGTTGCTTTTTAATTTCATAGTAATAGCTTATCCAAAATATCTTTGTTCCATTCAAATCAGGATCCAAACATAAAACGTGGTTTCAATTTCACTAGTCATTGGGGAAACGACCCGGGTGATCATACTTGCCCGGTTTGATATACGTATTAAATATTATATTATATATATTTTTGAGAGTGAATTTTATCAAGGGTAACTTGGTAATCTTCTCAATTACTCTTTTAAAAAGTATTATATTTTATAAATATTTTACGTGTATAAAACTTGCTATCACCCTCGTCGATCATGGCCTGAAGCTGGGCACTGGTGACCGAAGTGGTGGTAGTGGGGTCTGTGACTGGTGGGGGAGTTGTACCTGGGTTTAATCTCGTGGGCCTTCCTCTTGGTGCCATTTTCTTAAATCACAAGAAAACATAATACCCGTTAGATTTCAAAAATCTTAACCATAACCCGATGTATACATAATAAATAAAAACGAGATCACAACACATGGTGAAATACACAACAGTATTTAAATTAACACATCGACATTCATTCACAATAAATTCGATTTCATATAAAACATAATCCATCCTTTCCATATATAACTTGGGAAAATAATACATGATTGGTTTAAATACAAACGATCACAACACTTAGGTTACAAGACAAAATAACCTAAAGCCATACTAGCCGAGATATACTCGTAATACTTAGTAGGCTGTACAAAGTAGCCGATATATGAACAAAAAGATCTAAACAGAGTAGCTAGACAAAACAAAAGATCTATACAGTCTGCTAGCTGGGAATAACCCATAATACTTAACAGACTGTACAGTAGCTACAATCATAACCCAGTCTAAGAACTGCTACTGGCCTCCTCTGGTAGCTCTGGCTCTGCAGGATCCTTAGCAGGTCCCTGCTGTGTCTGAAGCTCGATCATCTGAGTCTTGAGGCTCTTCACTATCTTTAGTGCCTCCACTAACTGTCTCTGTCTCCGATAGTCTGCTTTCAGCAGCTCTGAAATCACCGTCTGTCTCCTACGGTCTGCTGCCTGCAACTCAACGATCTCGGACTGCTGAGCTATGACCGTAGTCCGAAGTAATATGCCCTCGGAATGTACCTGATCGCAAGCATCCATCGACTGTGCCCAAGCGGCACGAGATAATCGGGCCTCCTCCTCCATCAGAATGGCAGTGCGCCTATGGAATGGCCTATCCCCGTCCAACATGTTGACTCGGGCTCTAAGTAGAGCTCGGTCATACCGTGCATCATCCAGCTGAGAATATATGATCTCATCCTCTTGGTCAACAGTAGTAGACAACTCAATAACTCTCTGATTGACCCCCTCTAGGGTGGTCGGTGCAATCTCCTGGATGGCTCCTACAAGGTCATCCCATGTATCCCTAATACCATAGCCTAACTCTCTAGACATCCGGCGTCCTGGAGCGGCCTCTAACGTATCAGCAAATCCATAAAGGTCTGCCCTAGCTGTGGTAGGTCCAACCTGCCTAGCAGTCCCAGCTGCCGAACTCTCCCCGACCTCGTATCCAGGACCAGGAGTAGTACGACACGGCCTCTTACGAAGCGGTAAACAAATCTCAGGCATCTCAGTCTCATGAACAGGAGATGGTAGTGCATCTCTCTGTCTAATCCCAGCAGCTCGGGATCCCAGAGATCCCTCAACATATGTAGGGCTATTGGGTGGTGGTGATGGTATAGGTAATGGCGGAGAGGGTATCTGAGGAAGTGGTGATGAGTATGGAGAGAGAGGTGATGGTGGTGGAGTAGGTAAGGCTAACAATCTCTCAGCAACTTCCTCGGAGAGGAACGGTGCCGGCGCCTGGGGTCGGATGGACATCCTAGCCGTGACGCGATAAGCAAGGTATGGGTCCTGGTCAGCTGAATAAGCAACAGCTGCAGGGTCGGCAGGAGCTAAGTGCTCCTCCTCCTCTGCATCATCATCATCATCATCGTCATCGTCAGATGGCTCCTCATCATCCCTGTCGTCTCCTCTGTCAGCAGGATAGTCGGCTGGATCCTCCTCAGGATCCTCCTCGTCATCCTCCTCCGGATCCTCCTCAGGATCGGACTCAGGAATGTATCCCGGTGACTCAGTAGTAGGTGAGGCAGCAACAGGCAATGGCTGCTCCTCAGCCGGTAGGACATCGTCCTCTGGTAAGAACTCCGGGTAAACAGGCTCCGGAACAAATGGTACATAGATAGGTGAAGGTGGTGCCTGCTCTGGCTCCTCAGGGCCAGGCACGTAATCTGGAGACGGTGGATCCTGAAAAATAGGTCCTTCGGCTCCTGGTGATCCTATGTCAGATAGGTCCTCATATGGGCTGGATATCTCAGTATACGTAACTGTAGAATCTTCCGAATCCGACATGCTCGAAACTGAAAAATCAAAAGTGACTTATATAAGTATATTAATATAAGACTATTATCCTTATATACGTAATATATTATAAACACGTATATCAATTATGCATGTATATAGCCTAACCGACTAATGCAACAATTTGTATATGAATACCCCGTAAAAACCCTTTTGTATGTATGCAATGTTTGAAAACGGTTATAGTCCAGCAAAAACATTTTGACCTGGTTCTCTATAACCTTGGCTCTTGATACCAATCTGTAACACCCCCAAAATGGGTCGCAGCGGAATAAGGATCCGGGGCGTGTTACTTCAAGATCAACAGCACAAGATATATATAAGAACGACACAAAAGTCGTTTAGATTGATACATTGGATTTAAATAAAAGACATATTACAAAAGCTTATAGCTTTACTTGTTCTTTGTTTAATATTACAAAAGATAACATAGATTTCCCAAAACATGATGCACATAAATCTTTAACAGTGCAATCCAAAACATAATCCAATGCATCCTTGGCACCTCGTGCCTATTGACCTCCTGAAAACATTGCTTAAAACGTCAACAAAAATGTTGGTGAATTCATAGGTTTATGTATTTAAATTATGCAGGACCGCAAGACTTTCCCGTGATGTTACAACATATGCCAACAATCACAAAACCAGATTACTGTTGCACTAAGCTCATGACACTGAAGCTCAACCTATATTTGCTATTTTAGCAGTTATTTTGCCCGTACAGATGTTGTAACCCGCAACATCTAAGTCCGACATGGTCAACGTTCGTTCCCGGTGATAGCTAATCACCCAAACGGGGAGGGTTATCGCTACTTAGGCAAACACATAATCAATATACTTTAAACACTTGCGTCCATTTTATAAAACAAAGCATGTTTCCACCCCAAATAATAGTAAATCAGTAAAAATGTAAAAAGGTGGGGCTATGAACTCACCTTAAGTAAGTGATTTGATAATATATATCAAGTGTGGGAATGCTTCACGATTATTCCCGAATGCAACCTAATTCAATATAGGTCGTATAAGTACCGAGTACTTTAATTAATAACATTATATATAATCCTATAGTAGTTACATCGTACTATTGTTCGGGCTATCATAATTAAGAGGTCATGACATAACGTACGAGGAGTTAGGACACTTTAAATCGTAAATCCAACAACTCGTCAATACGCCATCCGAAGAGGCCTCATTATGAAACTCCATAGTATTATAGTACTCTGATAACCACATGATATCCTATATAGCTTAATCACCGACTAATCGTTTTAGTGAAATAATATTTATAAAGTGAAAACGTTTATAAATAACCCTTTTGTGAAAATGACCTAATTTGGTCGTTTTAAGTCCGTTGCTCATGTTTCTTACGAACATATATAATCTATATAGCTATATCACCATCTAAATGTTTGAGTGAAAACATATTTATAATTGTAAAACATTTATAAATATCTGAATAATGTAATGATAGTTATTCCTGGTAGGGTATTAGTTACTCCTGGTAGTGTTGTTACTACTGGTAGTTATAGTTATTACTACTGGTAGTATATTAGTTACTCCTGGTAGTGTTATTACTACTGGTAGTATATTAGTTTATTTTCTAAGTCTGACCCGACTATAATGACCCACTAAATCACATTTTCATGACTCGGGTTCTAAAGAGAATTTATGCGAAACGATATTTTGAACAACTTTCCAGTTCTGTCCGAGACCCGAAACTCGACCGAAATGGGCGAAAAAGCACTCGCATCAGATCTGATGCAGTGTATTAATTACCAAAAAGCCAGATTTTGCCCCCGCCTTACGACCCGTTATCACTCGCTTTTAGACTTAAAGAACCTCGCGGGGAAGTAAAACGACCTTCCGAACGACTTTCATGTTTCGGCCGAAGGCCGAAACGGACTCGAAAGTGCCGCAAATACCATTTTAAAATCCTGACAGAAACTACTAACTTAACAAATGCTGGATTTTTATACCTCGAATATATACCTCGTTTTCGCTCTAACTTTTTCGTTATAAATCCGTTTGACAAGTTTCTTATCATTTTGGAATCGTCATGAGGCGTATTATTTTTATATGATGTCAAAACCTACTGTCTAAGTGTCGAAATTTTACATATTAAAAAGTCCTTAGTGGTGATTTAGCCATATATAACATATAACACATAAAATAATGATAAATAAAAGTATGATCTACAACTTAATATGGTACAATACTTTCTCATCCCTTTTAACATGATATTAGCAATATCTCAACATATATAATAGTGTGCAAAATGATCATTACAAGTAAAAACTTCATTTACATGTTAAAAATCCTACATGGTGATTCAAGCTACAATAGAACTAACATATGCATAAAATGAATATTGAAAGAACATAAAGGGTTCTAGATGACCTTATGGTGTATGATGATGATGATCAATGTAATCTAAACCCTTGTTTCACTTTTCTTTAATTATCTTCCTTAATCAACCAACCAAGCTTCCAAACCTTTTTGTATGATCTTAAATTATGAATGTGAGAAAGTTATCATTTTTGTAGAATCAAATTTTATGGATGTTTTTGTGTTGGTGCTATTCCTTGCCGTGGTAGGAGGGGAGTATATGAGGGAAAAGAGTGTGTTTAGCACTTAGAAAAAATAGAAAGTGGTAAGTGTTTGATACTTGCACTAGTCTTATATGTATTATATACTCATAAAACTAGTCAAAGTATGTACATAAGAGTCTTAGACAATGGGAGGGTCTTATGGAAGACTTGTAGTCAAAAGGGGACACAAATGAGGGTCTTAAGGAAAAGTGGTCAAGGAAACATGAGAATTTATTAGTTATTGCAGATACATAAGACTATTGCAAGATTTTTTGCTATTTCTTGTATCATTTGCTCTCATATTCGTCATTATGAGATATATATGATATAAACTTAATTGTATGTTTTATGTATTTGGGTATAAATGAGGGTATTTGTATGAAGCGTAGAAAAGTTTTGGTGGTTTCGGGTATGCCTAAACGTACTTTATCGCGAAACATATTTAATTTACGTATCCGATAAAAATAAAATGAACAAGGATCATAATTATTCTCAAAATAATTATTTAATACTTGATTGATGTAAACGCTTAATTGTTTGATGCCCGTTTACATTGAATGCTAATTTTTAGCTTACGCGATTTTACTTAATACATGAAATTACAAGCAAACGCGTACGACACTAAAAATAAATAGTAGATTTATCGACGTCGTCAATGACTTGAAAACACAGGGTGTTATAGGAACTGCTACCAGCCTCTCCTGGTGTATCATGCTGTGTCGGACCTTTTGCGGGTCCATGCTGCCTCTGAAACTCGACCATCTGTGTCTGTAGTCCTTTCAGCAACATCAATGTCTTAGTCAACTGAACCTGTCTCTTGTGGTCTGATGCCAACAACTCTGAAATCACCCTCTGTCTCATGTGATCTGCTGACTGTAACTCTGAAATCAATGCACTATGCGCCACTACCGTAGTACGTAATGACATAACATCTGAGCGTGCATAATCGCTAGCATCCATGGATAGCCCCCCAAAGCCTCACGACCATCTTACCTCATCTCTCTATCATTTACACAAACGACGAAAACATGCCTATACCCTATACAAACAAGTTGACTCGGCCCTCTCATTGAAGACCGGTCAACTTAGCATCCACCATTAATACCATACATGCGGTATCTCCTCCTCAACAATGGTAGCAAATCGTAACCCTCTAATTATCCCCTCTACGTGGTCCGGATGCAATCTTCAGCGATGCTCCTACAAGATCATCTCATGTATCCTGTAATGCCCTAGTCCTACTCCCTCTAACGTCCGAACAACTAAGGAGGGACATCAACCATATCGACAAATCCATAAAGGTCCTCCATCGCTATGGTAGGTCTATCCTGCCTAGCAGCACGGCTGCTGAACTCATCCCCATTAGACCCTTTCCCTCCACGACTAGGGGTGGGAGAAGCACAATGTACCTCATCCGAAGAGAAAACAACTCTCGGAACTCAATATGAGTAGGGCTATTGGTTGTTGGTGATGGGAACTAGTGGTAATGGAGATGATAGGTGGAGTAAGTGGTATGAGGTAGGTGGTTAAGCAAAAAGCATCTTGGTACACGTCCGATACTACACGTATATAAACTATATAATATATATTAATACGTAATAATAAGGATAGGCCAATAATAGTAGAGTGAGTAATTTCCGTCGGTTCAAGAGATTCGGCTTTTAACCAAAGCAATTATCAAAAACCTCCCGGGTCGTTTCCTCGGCGAGAAGTGAATGGAAATCTACGTTCAAGTTGTAAATCGAGCTTGATTATCACTTAAGTTTTTGTTTTGGTTTTAAATCTACTAAAGGAAAACATAATCAAAGTAACTAAAACCTTTTTTATTTAAACTATTTTTTAAACTAATATTAAATTTTAAGATTGAAAACTACAAGATTATACTAAGATTGATCTAAAGGAAATAAATGACGAAAATGCTTGCTAAGTGACGTGAAATGTTCATTAAGTGCGGGTTTAAGGTTTAACGAATTAAAATCCTTCGAAAACAAATTTCAAGAAATTTAAATGACAAATAAAGTAAAGTAAAGTAAAGTAATTTAAATGACAAGTATTTAAATTGTATTAAAAGTAAATGACGGTATAAAAATGGAAAATTCTAATGATATAATTTTTTAACCTTTTTACCCCGCACTTAAATTCCAATCACTAATCCTTAGCAAACATAATGAACTACACACTAATCATAACAAAAAACGCAGCAACAATCATAAATCAAACAAAAACATTTTAAGCTATTAATTCACAACTACTATATTAAAAAGGGTAACCGAATGAAAACCGCAATGAAATAAACCCCGATCTTACAAACTTAATAAACAAATAAGTTTTTTCACTTTAAAGCTTTTACTTTACTAATTAGCTAATAAAGGTGTCAACTTTATCCACTAATTATTTTCATAAAAACTATAAAGATCAAAACCTTATTTATTTATCAACCTTATAAAACCCTTAAGCTCCGGCCTTAGATGTAGAAGGAGTGAATAAGAAATAAGACATAAAAAGTTAGAACAAAATAAGCTAATAAAAAGATGAAAACTTTAGATCTAAATCCACCCGAAACTAAGGTGTTCAATCAAGTGAACTCGGATCGGGTATATTTAAGGATTTAGATCTAAGAAAAATAAGCTAGAATTAAAAACTAAATTTATGCTAAAATAAGCTAGAAATATAAGATCTATTATTTTTAGATCTAATCCACCCGAAACTAAGGTGTTCAATCAAGTGAACGAGAGACGGGTATATTTAAGGATTAGATCTAAAAACAATAAGCTAGAAAAATAAGCACTCGAAAATAAGCTAAAATAAGCTCACTCGAAAAGCTCTAAATCAAAAACAATATAAAATAAGCTAGTCTAAATAAGCTATTGAAGAAGCTTATTAGAATATAAGCTTAAGAGATCGGATCCAAAAATAAGCTATAAGCATGAGCTTATTTAGAAATAAGCAAAAGAAAAGAAAGAGTAGAAGAATAAGCATAAATAATAAGCATAAAGATAAAAAGCATTAATTAAAACCAACCTTAAAAAGCATCTTCATTCATGAGAAATAAGCCAATACAATAAGTTGAGAATAAGCTAAAAAGCTTTTACAATAATAAGCTAAAATAAGCTAAACTATTCTACTCCTAAAATTAAAACTACACTAAAATCTAACTAAATTCTCCCTAAAATTACACACCAAATGAGCTGATGCGTGTCTTTATTTATAGCCCAAATAGGTGGGGGCAATTTCGTCATTTCAGGCCTCCATCCACTTATATTGCTGGATCTAGGGGTATTTTGGTCATTTTGCACTCCACCAACCGCCTCATTATTGCACACGCCTACCTCGTACTGACTGCTACAGTACCTCGGACTGACACACGCCAGTGCCACGTGTCACCCTCTGATTGGTCCAGCCGTCATCGCTACAGTACCTCGTACTGCTACAGTACCTGGTACCTGTACATCTGACACCAATCATTAGAAGCGCCACGTGTCACCCTCTGAGTGGTGCCACGTGGCATTTTCACTGTTCACCCCCGCCGTTGGTCAACCGCCGGTCAACCGCCGCCGGACCACCGGTCAACGGTGGTCAACGACGGCGGTCAACGGTGGTCAACGGCGGTCAACACCGCCGGACCACCGGTCAACGGCGGCGGTCAACGACGGTCAACGGTGGCGGACCACCGTTGACCACCGCCGGACCACCGGTCAACCACCGGTCAACGGTGGTTGACGGTAAGTCAACAGCCGGGCCGGGTCAGGTATTGGGCCGGACCGGGTCAGGTATTGGGCCGGGCCGAGTCGGGTATTGGGCCGGGTCAGGTCGGGTCTGGTCGGGTCATGGGTCGGGTCGAGTCGGGTCGTGGGTCGGGTCGGGTCATGAGGGAAATAATTCCCTTACAAGAATCAAACTCGGGACCTATTGGTCATGGTTTTAATGCAACCACAAGTTCCAGCTGCGCTAGAGCAGCATTACATGAATGTTATGCAAAGATTAATATATAACCCTTATTTGGCTTGGTTTGGTAATTTATAACTAAAGGTTCAAACAGGGACAAAAAAGGATCAAAATAAAAAGGTTTAAATATAAAAGGCCGGTACCGTTGGACTCGTTTTTTCGTGCTCTTTCCAATGGTGTGATCGAGGAATTTTCACGACTTCGTTTCGACCTCGATAAATGTGAAAACGTCGTCGAAAGTCACCCGAAAATTACCGTTTTTGCTTCGTTTTCAATCCTTTTTACCTGTAAGACATAAAAACACAATACAAACATATTTGCAACATAATTATCTATATTTTAGTGTTTTTAGTCCTTTTGTAGTGTTTTACGGGGTACAAAATATGTATATTTTGGCCAATATCAAATCCCCTCACACTAAACCATCGCTGGTCCCTCACGCAATGTAAAAACAATACCCGAAAATAAATAACTTTATCCCCTTTTAATTTATGTCCCCATCACAATCAAACAAGAACAGAAAAGGTCCATCAAAAGGTTCGAAAATCATTCAATTCGCAAGCACCCCTGTTTTAACCACTTATTAAATAATAATAACTAAGATAATAATTTTTATAAAACTTATTTTAAAAGGCTTAAGAAATAGGTTCCGTCATCCTTTGCTTTTCACAATCCCAAACTAAGCTTAATTTGAAATCATTGCTAATACAAGTTAGGATGCTAACACTACTGATATTTGTAACTTGTAAACTTTTCACTCTCGACAATTATTAATTATTAGGTGAATGTGCTATTTCGAATTTCAACCATGGATCAACGTTATTCAAAAACTATGTTTCACGTTCCACCCGAGAAGATTGATTTTGAAGGCGATAAAATCATCCATGTAGCGATTTTCGTCTCGCCATCCCAACCTCATCGGCTAAGTGACCGGGCTTTTGACACCTCACGAAGACTAGTATCGGGACTCACGGACCTTCGGTTTCAAAATCTCTAAGGTTTTCCGTTTACACATATTATTTGAAAAATTACAATCATAAAACGAATTAGTCTTAGTGCAAAAGTATATTTAAATTTAATAAAAATAATTTTCCACTTACTAAGCAACATAAACTATTAAACCTCGGTCCTTTAGAAGGCTACAACATCGGCCACGCCTCCGACACGATGTAGCAAACATATTTCGACCTCGGATTATTATTATTATATTATATTTTTTGTTTTCTTTTTTTCATAATTTTTTTTTTTTTGCTGTAATCATAATATATCACCGGTGTCTTTTATCTCGAAGCCACATCGATAGCGAGTCGACAAGAGGTTATTCTACTTATTATGACATCGGCCCCCACCTTATATGAAGACTTCAACATCGGCCACGCCTCCGACACGATGAAGTAATCTGGCGAAGATATTTATTCTATTTATTAATCTTTTATTTATTTATTTTTTTTGCAACATTAATCGAAGAGAAAATACATTTTTCGAAAATTTAAATATAAATTTGAACTAAGACTAAATTTATTGATATCGACTACATTCTTTATTCAAAAATAGTTGATTTAAGTCTAATTTTTAAAGATAGCACGTATTATTAGTCAAATTAGAAGCTTACGGGAGGAAAAGCGACAAATTTCAAGCTAGACTTGCGTTTTATAGCTCCTTGTATAAAAGATTAGCAAAATCAATCTATTTAAAGTTAAGGAGAAAGCTAAGATATAAAACCGGTCGGGTCAAAATTTACTTTTCATTCTCACCAACGGAAAACCTACATTCGTGTCAACTATTTTATTATTTTTCAACTAACTATTTATATTTTTCAACATTTTTCTACACATAATTTTTTTTATATATGAACAATAAACTAGATATTAAGACTTAAAAATTTAAAATTTTGGCCAAAACGGGGTTGCGAGGGACACAGCAAGGCACAGGTAAGATCACATTTCGATAGAAATCCCCCCCACACTTAGAATGGAATATTGGCCTCAATGTTCAAAAATGTCGGGTTTTACCCCCACACTTAGGAATGAAAAAGGCAAATGCAAAAAATTCCAAGTATGAAAAGGGAAACACAATATATATACATGATCAGGATTAAGGATTTCATAATAAGCAGAAGATCGAAGACCGAATGATTAGAGGATTGAAAACAAGCACGGGTCTTCATGATCTTGAGGAATCCTGCAAAAAAAGAAACCACATACCATAGAAAGAAGCACGCCCCCACACTTGGGCTATAAAATCACACACTATCTTATTAATCAAGAAAATAGAAAGAAGAAAAGACACGGGTTGCCTCTCGAGAAGCGCTTATTTTTGTTCACCGAGTCTTGAGCCTGACTCGATCCCCCACACTTGAGCTTGGTCAAAGAGGATAGAAATAGAGATATGGGACATCCAAGTGAGGAACGTCCCCTCCAAAAATCATCATCGGGCTCTTAGAAAAATTAGAAATGATTTCGCCCCGATGAGATAAGAGAGGAGAAATGATAAAGTTTGGACCATCGGGTTGAGATAACTCAATGGTTCCGTATTGAAAAACTTTGGTGATGGTGAAAGGTCCTGACCAACGAGTTTTAAGCTTTCCGGAGAATATCTTAAGACGAGAGTTGAAGAGTAAAACTCGATCACCAACATTCGAAAATGCGGTTTTTTGATCTTTGAGTCCGTGAGCCTTCTTCGTCCTCTCTTTATAAATCAAAGAATTCTCGTAAGCTTGATCACGAAGCCCATTAAGTTCATTGATAAGTGTAGAATACACATATCCATTTATACCTAAAATAACCCAATTAAACCCAAAACAGACCAAAAATGGCAAAAATATGCTTGTATTTGTGTTTTGTGTGTGCAGGAACGGATATACCAAAAATTACAAGAAAACGGTCAAAAACGAGCTAGCACGGACACGAGAATCAGAAGAGTACAAAAAGAAGCCAAAGAATCAAAGCGAAGCCAGAAAGTCAAGCCTCCGTCACAAAATGCGTCAACAAAAGTCAAAGATCACGATATTCCATTTTAACCGTCAAAGTTTCACAAAAATACAAAAATAGCCCCTCACCTCTAATTGGGCCTTACCCGGATCTAGTAAGCCCATAACTAGCCCACTTCCTCTTTAATATAAACCACAAAGGCTAAACTTGCATTTCTTGAAAGTTATTTTAACATGAAAGGAGAAAAGAAACACAAGGGCCAATTTTGCAATTATTCAAGTATAACTGTTTTACTATCAAAAAGAGGCGCGAAAACCCGTTTACTTTTCACCCGTCATTCACCCCTTTCACCCCCATGGTAAACCAAGGGCAAATCAAAATAAAGGGTGCGTTCGTCAATTCATGTAAGCTCAAGTTTTCAATGGCAGGGTCAATAAGGTCAATTCAAAGACGAATCATTTACCCTCTTCAGATCAAAGCGCACGTCAGTAATGGAGAAAGCACAATTATATGTGGGATTTGCACTAAGCTCACCTCACAAAGGAAGCACAAGC
Organism: Tanacetum coccineum; assembly: GCA_026074375.1. Classification (NCBI taxonomy): domain Eukaryota; kingdom Viridiplantae; phylum Streptophyta; class Magnoliopsida; order Asterales; family Asteraceae; genus Tanacetum; species Tanacetum coccineum. Next base: position 27,143 of record BQNB010053752.1, read on the forward strand.
TGTCACATCAAGGAATGACAGCTTGGCAATTCTTGAGTGCTAATTTGATCAAACGGCCCACAAATGCAGCTCAATTCGATTTAAGAAATGACTGGACTGGTATTGAAAAGATTGGGAAAAGCAAGGCAAGAAGGCTGAATAATTTCTTCGTTTCAGCTATAAATAGGCCTCACCCCTCTAACCAGAGATATCTAGTTTTTTTTACACGTTAGTTTTTGTTTTAGTGGTAAGCTTAATATTTTAATTCCTAGATAAATGTTGTTTTCATCTTGTAATTTTCTTTTTTAAAAGTCTTTCTAAGCAAGGTTTATTTTTTAATGGAATTCAGTTGTTCTTAATCTCTCCAAAATTCTTTTTCGTAAGCTCTCTTATCTAAGCTAAATTCTCTTCAACAGCGCTTAATAAGCTATTTCAGTCTGATAAGTCTGAAATAGAGCTTAATCATTCAGTATTTATTTGTATCTAACCTTAAAACGTTAACTTACAGTTCACTATGGGAAGCATTGGAATATGGTTATGGACAGGGGATCTAAAATGGAAGGATCCCAAGGACTGATCCATAGCTTATTATATGCTGGGGGCTTGTAGGCCTATTTTGGGAACCTCTTATTTAGCTAGAGGAGTTTGTAAGTTTCTCTTTTATTTCCTTTTATTCTTGCTTTAAATAATAGTTTTATAGCTTTCTAAACTTAGATCTGCTTATTTGCTTATTGAATTTGCTTATCAGTTGCTTATTTCTTTTTATTTCTTTTTACTAGTGCTTATTAGTTATATGCCTTCATCTGTTTTTACTTAAATAGATATAGATCATTAGTTACTAATTTCTGTCATAAAAATCCATAAAACCCAAAAATATTAAATTAGTGTAGATCCTAGAATTATGCTTAATCAGTTGTTAGAACATGTTAAATAAGTTAGTTATAAGCTATTAGTAATCTAGTTGTTAAGTATTGATCAGTAGTTTTCCAAATTAATAGCTTAACCAAATGCTGTCAAACCATAAAGGGGTGTTTGGTTTAAGTGATTTTGACCTCAAAAAGTCAAATTAGGAAATGCAAATTGTTTTAGTAAGTTGAGTTTTCATTTTAAACTAATAGAAAATTAGTTTTTAAGAGTTAGGTTTCAAAATTTCAAAAGATATGGCTTATTATCTTTGTTCTAGCACTAGGGGAAATTTTCTCTAAAATTCACTTGTGAAATTTTGATCTAAGCCCTCCAAGGCTTAGATCTTGCTTGCATTGTGTTTATACACTCTATTGGAGTGTGTTTAAGTGCAGGTTTACCCTTTTGGTAACCTACACCATTGGTTTTGTGTTTGTGCAAAGTGCAGCAGTACTAACTAAAAGTTAGTACTGCTGTCACAGTTAGTACTGTCACTTTTAGCTTAGTCTTTAGTTAAGTAAAAGTAGGATTTAAGCTTTTAAATTCAAGTAGGGTTAAGTCTAAGTATAGCTTAATATAGATTAAGTTTTAAATTTAATTGTCTAGCTTATTCTCATAGCTTATTTTGCTGTCAAAAGTCATTAAAACCCATAAAAAGCCAAAAAAATAGTTAGCAATAGAATTTAGCTTTTAAATCTTAGATTCTAGCTTGAAGTAGTAAGTTTAATTGCTTAAATTAGTTGCTAATAGGTTGTTTGTTAAGTTTTCATAAGCTAAGGTTCTGTCTTAGCTTATTTAAGGTTTTGGCCAATTTGGTTTTTGAAGTTTTAAGTGTTTTTCTTGAGTTTGCTTATTTGTTCCTTGATTCTAATTAACTTTCAGTGATCTTAGTTTAGTTTTCTTATCATTTCTAGTTCATACACATTATAAGCTATCTAGAATAGCTTTTGGTTTAAAATTTGAGCTTATATCAAGCCTTGTGCAAGCATTTAAGTTGAAATGAGCTCAAATGCCTCCTTACTAAGGTCAGCTTATTGAGAAGCTCTTTCAGAGCTTATCTTTGAGTTTCAGCCCATAGTGCTTTTGTTAAAGTTGATCTCCCCAGCTTACTCTACAACTTTGGTCTTTTGAGTTTTGAATTCTAAGCTGATTTTAACTTCAACTTATTTAGGGGCTTATTAGGACTTTGTGTGTTATCGGGGTAGGTCATCAGGGACCATTCTTGTAATTTTTATGTTTAGTTGTTTCTTAGTTAATCCTTGCCCGTTAAATGTTTTAGCCACGTTAGCCCTTAAGTCTTTTACACAGTTAGTCCCTAAGTTAGTTTTTAATTAGTTTTATATTTTTAATTAATAATTAGGGTTAGGTTTTAATTAGTTTAATTAAACTTTTATTAAAAGATAAAAATTAGGGCTTTTATTTTTAGAAAGTTTCTGCACATTTTCTTTAATTAGTGTAATTTTTATAAAATTTTTAGGACTTTATTTTTAAGAGTTTTATTATTTTTATAGTTTTTTATTAGTTTAAATTTTAGAAAAATCATATCTTTTAATCTAAAAAGCCAAAAAATGTTTTTCTTTTTCCTAAAATTTTCTTTTGTCTTATCTTAGGTTTAGAAATTTAGTTTACATTTTTAGGGGTTAAATTTAGTTTATTTGCTTATTTGTCGCGTTTTATTTGTTTCCCGTATTAGTTTTATTAATTTTAATTGTCAATTTTTTTTTATTTAGTAGTAATAGATCATCAAATCATTTATTTGCTTATTCAAATCATAATCCGGACTTAAACGAGGATTCAATTTCACTAGTCGTTGGGGAAACGACCCGGGTGATCATATTTGCCCGGTTTAATATACGTATTATATATTATATTATATATATTTTTGAGAGTGAATTTTATCAAGGGTAACTTGGTAATTTTCTTAATTACTCTTAGGATTATATTATATTGTGATATATTTTATAGTATATAAAACTTGCAATCATACTTAAATGATGAAATCAAGCTGTCTAAAAAGTCAATGATGTCAAGTCTAATGAGTTACAGTCGATTTGGATTTTAAAAATGTGATACTTTAAAGATAAAATTAATTTTAAAAGGTCTTCAAATCGATGTAATTTTTGTAAAAAGTGTCTAAAGAAATAAAGGACTCAGAAGTGCAAAGAGGAATTCCCTCATAAAGGTTTTATCGAAGATATGGTATTTTTCAAGGGGGAGTGTCCGTATGTTTTGTTGAAAAAGTTTTCAGAAAGTTAACGAAATGGTAAATTATTTACATTTTATCTTAACGTATCCTTATTTTTGCGTTTTTAGCTTTATGTTAAAAATGTTTCTCGGCATATGTTAAGAGGGAGTATCTTTACAATGATTGAAAACTTTCAAAGATTAATATTTTCTTCTTCATATGATGTTAGTGAGTATGATGAAAAATAGAAAGAGATATTTGTAAGGAAAAATAGAAAGAGAGATTTGAGAAATCGTATACTTGAAAAAATGAATGCATATGTCGTGTGCTTCAAAAGCAAGAACAACACATGAAAAGAAAAAAAGAAAGGTATGCAAGAAAAGAAATGCCACCGCATACGAAAATAGACAGAGCGCTTATTCTAAATTATCTTGATATTATCAAAATCTCATGATACGATTTCAGATTTTCATCATGTTTTTCACAGACATTATTTCTAAAGGAATTATCTTGGCGTATGATGATTGAGTTGGTGTGATTTAGTTACTCTCAAAATACTCCTATGATCTTCCAGAACCAGAATTGATCTACCCCGGAGTCTTCCTTCCAATTTAGGAAAGTTAGGTCTAGGTGATGGAGTTTGAGGTGTAAATCAACATGTGTTGTATGCCAAATGGACTTAAGTGATAAAGCTTTGAATGAAAAAGAATGAATGAAAATGATAAAGTTGTCAAAAGTGACAAGAATATGATGAAGAAGAATAGAATGACAAAAAGAAAAGGTGGGAGTTGAAAAGTGAGGGGCTTATAAGAAAAGATGAAGGGTGTTTCTCCTACACTAGGATAGAAACCGGGTCAACTCATATGCTATCGAATTTCATTCGTTGATTTCTGGTATTGAAGTAGACATCATGGACCCAGTGATGCAAATGGACAACCCCTCCTAGCCACTCAATTACTTCTCAAAAAGTATTTGTTTCATTCTCACGGAGATTAAACACATAATATATCGACTTCTCATTCCGAGAATGTTAGTATTGAATAAAGGACATGTTGCTCCAGTCCTTGCTTACTAAAAGTGCACAAGAGTCTAGAGCCAAAATGATATTCAATGGAATATCTTTAAGACACAAAAGTACGTTTGTATTAAACATCAATAATAAAAAAGGTACAATGATATATGTCTTTGTGACATTGCATGTCTATATGACAATGCCGGAACATTTTGGAGTGATACTATCAAATAGTATTCACGATGATTGAATGGAAATCCTACTAGTGCTAACATCATGCCAACGTTGAACATAGGTTAATCATTTGAAAATGATTGCTTAATGATTCAAATAAGTGTTAACTAGTAATCTATGTGATCTAGTGGTTATGTGTTTCCTAGGGTAAAACAACACTAGCGTTCACGAGATCAATGGTTCTTTTGATTTCATGATCATATTTCCGCATCTTTATCATCGAGATATTGATTTGATCATATTTTTCAAATATTTCATCAGTAATTTTCAAAGCATGATCTTATAATGTATGAACTTCATGGTTAATGTGGAAGATGGTTCGTACTCTGATAGTTTTCTTTAGCTTCTACAAACATACAACAACAACATTTCTTCTTTCACAATCATGACTACTTCAACGATTCTTATAACATCAAAATTTCCTTTCAACCTTCACGGGAATGATAGCAATAAAGTTTGTTGGTTTGAGGAAGCTTATGGTTATTTTGGTAAAGTATGTTTGTTGATAACAAGGAGACTGTTTAATTTCTGTAGAAGGAAATAAATGATTTCGTTTTTCAATATCTATGGATTTAATTGGTATATTTTTCACCGAGAGCTATTTTGGAAGCTTATATGATCATGATGCTCACGATGGATCATAATCATCATAAGGGGGAAAAATATAAGCTTAGTATTGGCCAAATATGAGAGAGGTAAAGATATAAGTATATTTGGGGATTCAAGTATATGAAAAGGGAGAAGATATAAGCAAGAATATATGGGACAAATCAAGATAATAGGCAAAACGAAATTGAAGTTTAAGGAAATCATTGTATAAGTAGTTTGATCAAGAAGATAAGTTTTATCTTCATGATTGGGAGGAATAAAAGAAATGAGAGAAAGCAAAAACAGAATGAGAAAATGTATATATTGTTGGTGAGGATTGAAAGAAAAGAGAGAAAGCAAAAACAAAATGAGAGTTATTTTGTTATTTTCTTTTCTTATTGATATGTTTCGAGGTTACATCATCAAATGTTTAGAATAAGTTGTAGTGTTTCATCAAGCTTAAAGATCGATCAAGATAGCCGTTTCAACATTTGCATGAGATTACTTTAACAATATCATCATCGTCTTCAACAACAATTCAATCAAGAAAAAAATTTCACAATCAAGATCACTACTTCAATGTTCAAAGAGATGGATATGTGATTGAGGGGGAGCTCAAAGAGTATGAAGATTCAAGGATAAAGACAAGTGTTCAAGTCTTCTACAAGGCAATGCTCGATCAATATCATCATGTTCAAGATCTTCAATCAGCAACATTATGTGATTGAAATCTTCATTCAAGATCAAGTTCAAAGATAAAGATTTCATACAAGCTTTTAAAGATTCAAGTTGCTCAAAAGAAGATCAAGTTAGCTTTTGAGAATGCTGATTTTGAGTTCGAGAGTAGAGTTGATACCTTCACATATAAAGAAACCTATCCTATCATATAGGGGGAGAAATTTATATAAGGAGGGATATGCTACAAGGTCATCCTTATCTTTCATAAAGAATTCTTAATGTTTTCGAGCTTCAAAGGAAAAAAAATGACGGACTACTTCAGAATAAAGTGTTCAAGCATAAGGAAGAAGTCGTCATCAAAAACACAATAAGGATAGTTCCAAAGTAGATCATTTAGGGGGAGAATGTTGGAAATAAAGAAATGAACTTACTTTAATGTACTTATAAAGTACAGGGACTAATTGTGTTATGTTAGAAAAGTTTAGTAACTAAGATGGCTATAAATATGGAATGTATTTATGCCATGGTTAGTTGTATCAATATCAATTAATCAAAAGGCAAGTTAGGTACTTTCTCTCTCTAAACACACACACACTAATTACACCTTGATCTACACACACTAATTCATCAATCAAGATCTTATATGCTTAATAATAAGGAAGAAAGAAAGAGACGATAGGATGAATGAATGAGAACCTAGGACCTTGTTTATATACTGTTAGGATTAGGGCATCCTAAACATAGAAACTTATATAATGGATAGATTGTACATTGCATCTAACTTAATAGATGGATATTTACATTTATGAAAATTGCGGGTTGTTATACCGAGTTTGACATATTGACTATTTAATTACTATGTACATTTACATCTTAATTAAGGGGCTAATGGTTAATTATTCGTAAAACAAACAATTAGCGATCGTTAAGTATTATCGTTAGATTATTAATATATATAATAAGAGGGACTTTATTTTCAGCACCATCTTAATGCGAGAACTGCGAGAACCTCCTCTAAACCAATCATATTTTTTTAATATGAAAGATTTTTATTTAATCAAAAAAGGGTATAATAGTAAAAGACAATTTTGTATTATTTTTGATTTTCTTTAAATAAATCCTGTTTTTTAAAAACCTTTAATTTTTGGAATTAGTTTTTTACTCTTTGCTTTTTTCAGCATGCACGTTTTTAAAATAATTTAGTGCATATGTGTTTTTAAAAATTAATTTTTATTTTAGTTTTTGAATTAATTTTTTCAACATGCATGTTTTTCAAATATATGTGTTTTTTAGATAATATAAATTTATAACAAACAAAGAGCATAAATGTTAAACACAGAATTCGATATCGATTGAAATACAATTAAAATAAAATTTTCTAAAAAACAAAAATATGTGAATCTAATCGATCTATACACGTGTGTACTAATAATATTTAACGCAAACGAACATCTATGCACACTCATTGTTATCAACATTTATAAAAGTCGGACATATTTGCACACTCGTAGTCGTCAACGTTTTCGAAAGTCGGACATATGTGCACACTTGTTGTTTTCAATATTTCCAGAAGGCGGAAAAATTGGCACTCGTTGTTGTCATCATTCTTTCAATTGAGTTACACCTAATACAAAGATAAGTATAAAAATTAGGATAACTAAACGCAAACTAATATAAGCACGTATAAAACATATATGCATGCCCGTTTACATTTATTTTGTATTAAACTTGAAACACATATGCACACCCGTTTTCACTATTATTTTCTATATCATTATTTTGTATTAACCTTTAAAGACATATGCGTGCATAAAACATATACGCACGATAAGCTGTCTTAATATGACTATAATCTCTCTCAATATAAAACTGTAGTTTATTTGCAATTTAATCTGACTATAAGTTGTCTTAATGTAAAATTGTAGTGTATTTACAATGTGGACCAATAAAATTTATGTTTCTAGTGCATAACGTGAATATTAGAATTTTAGGGTAGTGTATACCATAATCTGCAAGTACCTAGAACCACCTTAAGTAGAGCTTATATAAGTGAAAAAATAGTCAGTAACTGGTTTTTATAGCATAATATAACTTTAAATATAAACAACAAGATGACTTTGAAGTTATATGAGTTATGATTCAACTCCAAAATCAATTAGAAGCACAACCTTTTGACTAAGAATATTCATCTATCTGTATGTAAACTACTAATCAAGCCAAAACTTTTATCAAATCCCCATCTGTATGTAAACTACTAATCTAACCACATTTCAACAATCATTTATACACAAATAAATCACCACAACACATCAACAAAATAATCATACAAATAATAAAATATATCACAGAAACAAGAAAAACAAACCTGAAAGATCCACTTATTCATAATAATAACAACATAAGTACTTGCCTAAAAGAAAGAACCTTGCAAGAAAAAAATCAAGAAACCACAATCCCGAATCGGCATAAATCGCTCTCGAGAAAGACAGACACAACAAAAGAAACCCAAGATGTAGAACCATGGCGAACGAATTGTTGTTTATCAATAAATTGTCCCATCTTTACTAGTAAAAATATGCTTCAAATCATAAACAATGAAGGAAAATAGAAGTATAAAGGTTGTTTGTTCGTGGCTTATAAAGATCAAGAGAAGAGAGGGTCTTCAATGTTTTTCAGTTTAAAGAGAGGTGGAAGAAGAAGAAAATGGAACGGCTATTTTTTTTAGAGAAAAGGATTAATTAGGTCAAAATAAAACTGATAATTATTGTTATCCTAAAAACTTGGGACATTTATGAAAAAAGATTATTTGTAATCCCTAAACTACCCCCAACCATTTCCAAAAGTTAACCTAGTGTTTCACTTTATTACATTTATGGCACAAATCATTTTAACCCTTGATCAATTAATCCAATGGCTAAAAAGTGGTTCTCGCATTAAGATAGGTGATGAAAATAAAGTTACACTATATAATAAATATACACTTATATTGTTATATATACTAATAGAGTAGTATCTATGTGTATATGTGTGTGACCCTAATAGGCTCGCGTATTCCTAGCCGTATAAATATCCGTATGACATGAGCACTTCCCAACATAACTCTCCTAGCCTAACGGGACACCAACTGTAATAAACATTAGTCGAGACTCAAATCCATAATCAGCTATCCATAAAATCTCTCTAATGGGTAAATAAATTTTTCAAAAGTAATACCAACTAAGTAAAAACACTTTGATATTAAAACAATCATAATAAGTCTGCTTTAAAATAGCACTAATAAATTATCACTAATCAAGTTTTTACCAACCAAATATTATATTAAACTATTAAAATAAAATAGTATTTTAAAATAACTTAAAGTAAAAACACAAACTAATAAATTAGCACTTAAAAATAACAACAAAGTTTTTTCTTTGACGATTTAATACGGAGTAATAAACAATCAAATTGATGGAAGAGGTGTTTATTTAAAGTCATATTTACAATGAATTAGCATAATCAAGTCTTTGATTAAAAATAACTATTAAGCTTAATGGTAAAAAGCTTCGAAATGATTTTTTAGCTTAAAATGTTTATTCTTTAAACATTACAATGGAGAGATGCTCTTATTTAATTACAATAAGTTTATAGAAGTGTTTGAATAAGCTTGGAATCTCATGCTTATAGTCTCTAAGAGGTTTTATAAACAAAAAAATTATAGCTACCGAAAAGTAAGCTTGCTTGAGGATTGTCATAAGAAAACACTTTTGTACCCTATACAACCACTACAATTTTATATATAAATGTATTTTTGGTTATTTAATCTCTTTAGTTATAAGAAGTTAATCTAAACAACAAAAATAAACTTATGAGTTGTGTAATCAATATCAAAAACAACTAAGAACAACATATCTGCACTCAACCAACCTTCTTACGTGCTATTTTATTAAGGGTTAATTGCCTAAAAATGTATTATACTTGACATTTTTTGTCATTGTGTGTAGAGTACTATTTTTTGCCATTGTGACAGCAAAATTTTGAATTTTTTCTATTGTGTGTATTTTGTGGCTATTTTTGCATGCAAAATGATCATTTTACCCTTCAAAAATTGAAAAAAGTGAGGGTAAAATAGTCACAAAATACACACAATAGCACGAATTCAAAAAATTTGGTGTCACAATGACAAAAAAAAGTGTCAAGTATAATACATTTTTAGGCAATTAACCCTTTTATTAATGAATAGTACAAGAAGGTTAATCCCTAAACGCGTGTTAACCAAACATTACAAAAAAACTGTTAGTCCCCACCAGGTGGATCATAACAGACCTCACTACAATAATACTCTTCACTCGGAAACTCTTGTAAGATTGAATAAAGAGATCAATCTTGCAGTGTACAGACTAGACTTAGATTGATATCTGGGTGATATCAAAATAACAAGAATAGCAAAATTGAAGAGAGAAAACTCACAGAGATAACAAAAACGAGAGAGACTAGAATGAGAAACCCTAGCTGACCCTTATGCTTATATAGGCCAATGTTTCACTTTAGCCCTTTGAATTTGAGATTTGGCATAACTGGATAAACTTCCATTTCAGCTTATGACCAACTTTGGGAAGTTGCCATAAACAGTCCCTAAACTTGTAAAAGATCAAACTATATTTTTTTCATCCTCCCTCGGTCTGAACTTTCTTCTTATACTGAATCCTCCTTTTTCCTTGCCTGTCATAACTCTAGCAAACATATCTAGTAATCCAAGTTTTATGCAAAACAAATTATGTTGTACAACACCAAGACATTTGGTAAAAATATCTGCAACTTGCACATTAGTATTAACCTTGACAATTTTAGTAATACCAGCCATAACTTTCTCTCTAACAAAATGAACATCAAGCTCAAAATACTTAGTCTTTTCATGGAACATTGGATTAGCAGCTTTTTTAATAGCTAATGAATTATCATAACAGAAATCTATAAGATATAAACTTTTTAGCCCAAGACTATGCAACAAATTGCCCAACCAAATTATCTCACAAGAAAAACACAAAAATTAGTAATAGACTTTCTGTTCATAGGAAACTTTGCCTAATTAGCATCAACAAAAGCCTTGAGTTTTAAATTAAACTTTTTTATCAAACTGAATCCCGCAATGAGGAGACCCCTTTAGATACCTCAAAACTCTTAATGCAGCCTTAAAATGAGACTACAGAGGACTATGCATGTGTTGACTAAGACAATGCACTGCATAACTAATATATGGTCTAGTGTTTATATTAACTTTCCTACAAGTTTTTGATAACTAGTGAAATCACTAAGATACTTGTCATTTTCAGACTCTTCAAAACATAACACACTATTTTTAGGTAATGAAATATGAACAGGTCTTGCAACAAGCAAGCCATACTCATACAACAATTCAAGACTATACTTCCTTTGACTCATACACAACCCTTTTTTCATTTTCTAGAATTTCAATACACAGAAAATATTTCAAGATACCTAAATCTTTAATCAAAAACTTAGTGCTCAAAAACTCTTTAAACTCTTTGATTCCAGATTCATCATTACCAATTATAACTATATCATCTACATAAACAAGTAAAGAAATGAATATATCACCTTTTTTGCTTAGTATAAAGAGAGTAATCAAATTTACTATGCTCAAAGTAATGCTCAACCAAATTAGTGGTAAGCTTGGCATTCCACTGCCTTGAGGCTTGCTTTAAACCATACAAAGACTTAGTAAATATGCAAACTTTAGACTTATCTACATTTTCATACCCTTGAGGTAAACACATATAAACATCCTCAACAAGATCACCATATAAGAAATCATTATTAACATGTAACTGATATAAAGGCCAACGCTTATCAACAACAATGCTAATAAGACATATAACCATTACCATTTTCATAACAAGACTGAAATTTTCATCAAAGTCAAAACCTTCTCTTTGACTAAAACCCTTTAGCCACAAGTCTAGCCTTATATCTTTCAATTTTATGTGATACTTTATATTTTATTGTATAAATTTATTTACATCCATTAGGTTTTCTTTCTATATGTAGATCATAAATTACCCAAGTTTTATTTCTGTTTAGAGCTTTTATTTCACTATTCATAGCATCAACCCAGTTAGGATCTTTTAAAGCATTACTATAACAAGTAGGTTCAACGGACATAATTAAGGTAGAAGCTAAACACATATTCACACTATTAAGCCCATAATAGCTCACACATTTTTCAATGCCATGTTTTACATTTAAATTAACAACATAACCATTGAAGTTAGCAGGTAACTTAGACTGCCTACTAAACCTTCTTAAACCAGGTGTCTGCACATCTTCTTGTTTAAAAATATTCTCATTTAATGTTTTTCCACTTGTATTTTGAAAATTATTGCCCTCAGATGAGCTTTGATCGTCTATTTGGGTTGCAGTGTATTCTTCCTGACATAATGTAGTATATGTGTAATTATGTCTAGAAGAAGGAACACTACCATCCACAACAGATGTAGCCCTTCCATCATCATAGGGTCTTTGAGGTGTTTGGTTATCAAAGAATCTAAGATGGTCTATTTTACTTGCACACTCTGCATCAACAGATTCCTTAGACTTCATTTTAAATGGAAACATTGTTTCATAAAATTTTACATCCCTAGAATAGAAAACATTTCTACTATCCAAACTCAAAAGTTTATAAGCTTTTTTCACAGATGAATAACCAATTAAAACACTTTTTTTAGACTTAAAAGAAAACTTATCAGAATTGTTTAAAACAGTTGAAAAGCAAAGACATAAAAAACACCTTAAATGGGAAAGACTAGGTTTATGTTTAAAAACCAGCTCATATGGACTCTTACCTTTTAAAACAGAAGATGGCACCCTGTTTATAAAATAAACAGCAGTTAGAACACAATCAGACCAAAACTTCAAAGGAATTACCCCTTGAAACATAAGATTCCTTGCATCATTGAGCAAGTCTCTATGTTTCCTTTCAGCAATCCCATTTTGCTGAGGAGTATGAGCACATGAGGTCTTATGTATTATACCCAATTCAGAAAACAATTTAGACATTTTATTATTGACAAATTCAGTTCCATTATCCGACCTAATTAATTTGAGTTTTATTTTAAATTGATTAGCCACA
>BQNB010053753.1:0-39850 GCA_026074375.1 Tanacetum coccineum
ACTAGCAGTACTAACATTAGTACTAGCAGCATTAACTTGAACATTAACAGTATTATCTTCATTGGAACTGCCAGGAGTTGATACAAAGGCCACATTTTGTAAACTTGAATTTGAGCTTGAGGTTACACTTCTTTTGACCTCTTGTTCAACAATCTTAAAATTGTTGTAGAGATCATCAAAACTTATTGTGCCCAGATCTGGTTTATTTCTCTATACCACAACATGCATGCTTCATTCAGAAGGAAGGCTTCTCAAGAATTTAAAGTTTGGATCTTTTTTAGAGATGTTTTCACCTAAGATGGCCAACTGACTAACAATTTTTTGAAGCCTATTTGAAATAAAGTCAAGTGACTCTTGGCTTGAAGCACTGGAGTTCTCATACATCTGCTTTAAAAGTGTCCTTTGAGTCTTCTTAGTAGCTTCATTTCTACCAAATCTCGCTTGTATGGCTTCAAACAAAGTTTTGGCATCCTTGTATTGACTGAATGTCAATTAATGTTCATTGGGGAGTGCCATCAGTAACATGCTCCTTGCTTTAACATCAATTTTTTTTTGTGCCTTCTCTTCAGTGGTAACTGGTCCTGGTATTGTTGAAGTAGAGGAACCATCTGCGTTTGTTGTAGTTCTAGCTACTGGCTTGAAAGAATTTCCATACTCTATAACTTCCCATATAGCATAATCTTGCACCTGAAAGTATTGTTCGATCCTTAGCTTCCACATCTCATAGTCACCCTGTTTTAGAATGGGCAACTTTGCAACAGAATTGTTTTGGGTAGTTTCAAGATCCATTTCTTTGATTGAATAAAAAGTTCTTCTAGTTTGTAACTTCTTGATCAAGGTTTCAAAACACAAGCTCTGATACCACTTGTTGATCCCCTTTTTACAGATCTTAGATTAGCTTGTTAAAGCTTAAGTTGTCTTAGATAAATATGAAACAACTATGATAGAAACCCTGAGTAATATATAAAGATTATGTGGAAACTAATCTTTATACAGCAGAAGAAACAATGTAACAGTAACACAAGAACTTTCACTATATTGAATGATTCACAAAACAACTATATGTTTTGCCTAATAACTATGAATTTTCTATCTTGGATGCATATATCTAACTATGCCGTAAGGGTTCCTTTTATACAGCAAGGAAACCCTAATGGGCTTACAAAACGCGTTAAGTGATTATGTATATCTATTCCTAATATAACTCATGCATATCACTTAAGCAGTACTAACTATATATGACTAACAGTACTAAAATATACAACTAGCAGTACTAACTATAACTGGCAGTACTAACAATGTACTGACAGTACTAACTAACTATCAGCAGTACTAAGTTTAGAAGCTCTAAATCCCAACATCAGATATTCTAGTTGAACCTTGTTATATAGCCACCTTAATATGTTTAGATTTCTAAATTAACCAATTTTAATTAGCTACCTAACTTGAGTTTTAAATTGCCTTCAAAAAAATCAGACATAAATTTTATAAAAACTTTGCTAAATCGCCTGCTATTGAGGAGTGATAAATTGCCTCTAATAGAATGTTGTTAAATCACATCCTATAGTAATTGTTAACTCACCTCCTTAATAAGGTTGTTAAATCGCCTCCTTCATGAAAGTTGATAAATCGCCTCTTGAAGGCATGTTGTTAACTCGCCTCTTGAGGGTGTTGTTAACTCGCCTTTTAAAGGCTTTTGTTAACACGCATTGTGAAGGCTTGATGTTAACTCACCTCCTGAAGGCTTGTTGTTAACTGGCCTCATGAAGGGCGTTGTTAACTCGCCTCACAAAGGAATTTGTTAACTCGCCTTTAAAATACACATTATTACAACTATGAATTTTTAAGCATCGAGACATGTTCAAATAACACTCATATGAGTTTAATATCACTTAGCATCATTAATAACAACAAATAGCTACAGAATCATCAAGAACAATCAAACACGAGTACGTTTAAACATTTTATCACATTCATACAAGAAACAACAAACAAGGAGTGCCTTTTATGGCTCAAACACATTTAGGGAAGAGGATACAAACATCCTAGCACAAAACACACAAGCATATTTCACTAACTCCCAAAAACCCAAATTTTTGCATCTAAGAATTATCAAGAACACATTCGTATGATCACTAATTATAAAATTGTTTTAATCGAGTGTTCTACAATCCAAAACAATAAAAACCCCTCACTCAATTTAGGTTTTTACCTATTTTGATGAACCCTAATTCGATTTTTAGGGTTTTCAAGATCAAATCCATGTAAAAACTTAATCCGTTTAAGAGATGTGTTGTTTAGAGTGTGAGGAACAAGTTTTTAGTTATACCTTTGAATGATAACCTCTTGAAATAGAGAAGAATTGATGGCGATTTTCAAATGGGTGAATGGAGGGAAATTTTTTTCCTAAGTGTATGTTTGTATGTGTAAAAGGACTGGGTGGGGTGGGTGGTATAAAAACAAAATATGTTTTTGACACATACAACCCCTCAAGTTTCATATCCTTTTCATGTTTCTTATTTAAGTTTTATTAGGCATTTTAAGTTTAACAAATGGCACAAATAGTCCTTAATGTTTTTAACTAGCATACCTAGAAACTTATATTTGCACATATACTTCCTAAAGGCATAAACACATAACAGTTAAGGCTCACATAAGCTAAACTTAATTAACTCCCCAATAATTGTTAACCCGTTATTGTTTAAAACCTTTTCCTTTATTACAAACTGATTTTATGGAGAAGATATTTGACATTTTCTCCCCCTCAAACAATGACCCGTTTTCTATTTAAAGAGCTGTAGTCGTTGTTTGAGTGGTCAAATGTCTTTGAAAACCATTTTCTGATGAAGTATTGTTTAATTTAGAAAACCAAACACCAATTAAATAAGATTTCTCTTATTTTCACACATAAGCGCACTGACACGTACACACATGGTATATAGAAAGCACGGGTTGTGTTGCAAAGTAAACACAAGCCTTTGCATGGTCATAAAGTAGACCAAGCCCGAGAATAAATTTCCGTTATGAGGTCAAGTTTTCTTTTTGAAATACTTGCCTTTAAGATGATGACCGGGTTGCTATCTGAAATAATAGCAAGCCATTTTTGGCATGTTTTGAAAGCTTTTGAACTTCTGCTCGAACTTCATTTACAGCCTCGTATCATTATTAAATGATATTTCTAAGGCCGTAAATGTTATTGATTTTTAGAAGACATGCCAGAGATACACATTTTTTTGATTTTTTAATTTTTAATTTTGTTTTAAAAAAAAATTATATCAAAGAAAAATATTTTTATGTTTTTATGTTTTTTTATGTACATATGATACAGGATATGAGTTACCACCATCACTCGTCTGTTTCCTCTGCAAGACATTTCAACGTTTCTGGAGACATGCTTCTCATACCGAGCTTTTCGATCAAGAAGTTGAATCTTTCTCTTGGCAAAGGTTTGGTGAAGATGCCAGCCAGTTGATATTCAGTCCGGAAAAAGTATAGATCCACGATTCCATTCTCCACTTGATCCTTTATAAAATGGTAGCGAACATTGATGTGCTTGGCTTGTGAGTGTTGAAAATTGTTGTAGCATAAAGCAATCGCACTCTTGTTGTCGCAGTACAAAGGAATCTTATTGAATTGAAAACCATGGTCTGTTAGCTGTGAACGCATCCATAGGATTTGAGCACAACGCCCAGATAAGGCAATATATTCAGCCTTTATACTCGAGATGGCGGTGCACTTTTGCTTCTTTGAAGACCAGCTAACAAGTTTATCACCTAAGAATTAAGCACTTCCTAATGTACTGCATCTAGTGTCTTGACACCCCGCATGATCTGTATCTGCATATGTAGTCAATAGACATACCGACATCCTTCGAGTACTAGAAACCCATGTTAATGGTTCCCTTTAGGTATTGAAAGATCCGCTTAACCGCATTTAAATGCTTTTCAGTAGTCTTTGCATGATACCGGGCACATAAGCAGACTGTATAAATAAGGCCTGGTCTACTGGATGTCAGATACATGAGGGATCCAATCATACCATGGTAAAGTGTAGCATCAATTAGTTTCCCATGTAGATCTTCATCCAGTTTACTCTTTTCTACCATAGGTGGGTCTACGGAATCACTAGATAGCGTGCCATATTTTTTAACAATTTCAAAAGCATATTTAGATTGGTTTATAAAGATGCCTCTAGGACTTTGAGAAATTTGTAATCCTAAAAAGAATGACATCTGCCCCATCATTGACATCTTGAACTTAGTGGTCATTTAATTAGCAAACTCATTACACATGGCAGTATTAGTGGATGCAAATATTATATCGTCAACATAAATTTGTACCAGTAATAAGTCATTCCTAGCTTGCCGTGTAAAGAGTGTTGGATCAACTGCACCTTTGGAGAAATGTTATGAGATTAGGAAGCTTGACAGCATGTCGTACCATGAACGCGATGCTTGTTTAAGACCGTAGAGGGCCTTTTTTAGCTTGTACACATGTGATGGGTTGTCCTGATCAACAAATCCTTCTGGTTGAGAAACGTAGACCTCTTCTTTGAGCTCACCATTTAAGAAAGATGTTTTGATGTCCATTTGGTAGATAGTCATATTCTTATGAGTTGTGTTTGCTACAAAGATACGGATGGCCTTTATTCTAGCAACCGTTTCAAATGATTCCTCAAAATCGATTCCCTCTTCTTGCCTGAATCCTTGAGCAACTATTCGAGCCTTATTCTTTAGTACCTCGCCAAATTCATCCGTCTTGACCTTATAAATCCACTTTAGTTTGATCAAGAACACTTTATCTAGACACGAACCTAATTCCCAAACTTATAGTCTTTAAAATTCAGGAATTTCTTCTTGTATTACATCGATCCATGACGATTCGGTCATTGCTTGTTTGAAGTTCTTTGGTTCTACCGAAGTTAGGAGGGCATCAAAGTATCACCACATGGCGTCAGTTTGGAGTTGCTTTCTCGTAGAGGCAGAGCGAGAAGGATCGCCGATCACGTTTACCATAGGATGATCCTTAGTCTATCTACCAAGGTGTTCAAATGGAGTGTGGGTTTGTCTCACATTTGATGATGATCCATGAGAAGTCGAGTCTTCATGAATAGATTCGTAAAGTTGATCATCTCAAAAAATTGGTGTTTTTGGTGATTCTTCAAAACCTTTAGAAATGTTTAGAAAATGTTTTTGTTCTTGTGTTGATAGAACACTTGCTGATGAAGCATCCTGGTCAATGGAAGTTGACACAGGAGAATTGGCTAAAACCACAGCTCTCGAAGCAGCAGCTTCTTAAACTAAAGAAACAACAATAGTTGGGGGATTAAAGTATTCATCGAACATAGGTTGGAACAAATGATCCTAATCATTTCTTTATGGTGGAATACAAGGTTGTTAAGGAATAGGGTTTGGAACGAGTCCTGAACTGGATGTTGCAGGAGTTATACATTGAAGACCGGGTCCTGAACCGAGTTATTCAGAAGCCATAGCTGTTAGCTCATCAAATGTCACATGAATTGTTTCTATAATTTTCCGAGTTCTTTTGTTGTAGATTCTGAATGCTTTCTTTGCGGGCGCGTAACCAATAAAAATACCAATGTCAGCTTTTGCATATAATCTACCCAGGTCGTCATTGTCAATGGTAGGATAACAGAGTGCAACAAAGACATGAAAGAATGATAAATCCGGTTACTTATCTTGCATAAGCTCATATGGAGTTTTGTTGTATCAAAGGCGGATTAATGAACAATTTTGGGTGTAACAGGCTGTATTGATTACTTCGGCCTATAAAAATAATGGATCTTTTGAAAATATTAACATTGTACGAGCAGCTTCTACAAGACTTCGGTTTCTCCTTTCGATAACGCCGTTCTGCTGAGGAGTGCGGGCAACAGATGTTTGATGCGAGATGTCAACATTTTCATAAAATTCATGAAGTGTCTGATTGACAAATTCGGTTCCATTATCTGTTCAAACATTACGGACAGTGGCATTCAAACAAACTTGAATATTTTTGGTGCATTTAATGATAGCCTCAGGAGCTTCATCTTTTGTCCTCAAAATCTGACCCAAGTAAATCTTGAGTAATCGTCGACAATCACTAAGATATACCTTTTCCCGTTAATACTCGCCACACGCATCGGGCCACACAAATCCATATGAAAAAGATATAGTTTCTCCTGGTTAGTGTCTTTAGCTTTGGGTTGATGAGAGGATTTCTTGCTTTTTATTAATGCACATGCTGAACACAGATGATCTTTCTGAAATTTAAGTCTTGGAATGCCTCATGCAAGACCATCTTTAGCTAGCTTGTTAAGAGTACCAAAGTTGAGATGTCATAACCGACGGTGCCATAACCAGCTCTTAGTCTTTAACGCTTTGGATAGAAGACATATCGGAGATGTTTTAAGCATGTCATCAAGAGAAATTGTATACAAATTTGTGTCTCGGGATTTGGAAAGTAGATCAACACTTTCTAAATTACGAATAAAGCAAGTGTTTTCCGGAAATGCAACTTTAAGATCTGCGTCGCAAAATTAACCAACAGAAAACAAGTTATGTCCAAGCCCCTCGACGTAGTATACTCTTGAGATAGTAACATTTCCAAGCTGATAGTCACCATACCCTATAATTCTTGCAATATGGTCGTTCCCGAATCTAACTATACCCATAAATTTACTAACAAAGTTCATGAGCTGAGAGCGGTTCCCTGTCATATGTTTCGAACATTCGAAGTCCAGATACCAGAGAACAATCTGGACAACCTGTCATGACAAGAGAAGAAGAAGATGGAATATCTGTAGCATTGGATCCCCAAGTATGATTAGGTTCCGAGTGGTTAGCATTCTTAGATTCTACAATCTTAGCCTTTTTACTCAAACCTACATTTTTAACATTTTTAGGTTTCCTGCTGTAGACTTTAAGCTCTGGTTTTTGTGCTTCAACTGAGTGGGAAGTGGTTTTCTTAGGAGGCACTATGTTAGCTGAAGTGATCCTAGTTAAAAGGCATGAGTTACCAACTATAGTGAAAGTTCTGCCTGCTGGTTTCTACTTAAGTCGTACTTCAGTGAATACATGACTCGTAGGTTTCCAAATATTTTGTTTTTTTATGTTTCTTAGCAGATTTAGCACGGCTATTGACATTTTCCACAAAATTAAGAAGACACATATCATGAACACCATCAAACATAGATTTCTTACAAGTAGCACAAATAGGTTCAGAATTCGCATTTAACAGTGAATGCTTGACATTAACATCACGAATAGGTTCAACAACATGATTCTTTTTATTAACTTTTCTAGGTTAGACTTCTACATTATTCTTCATGTTCCTACTTGGTGTTTACGAGATTCTATCATTCTTTTTATTGTCTGTAGGCTTTGATCCGCAATTACTAGTAGAACACTTCAATCCTGTAGGAGACAACACAGGTGTGTTAGAATCTGATGTTGTAGATGACTCTACCTGTTTAATGTTGCTTGAGGATGTGAGAGGTTCAGCAAACCTAACTTTCTTGACATTGTTTTTGGGTGTGACAACAACCTTTTTTGCACTAAGTTTAATCGCATTAGGGCATGTATCTCGAACATATAGAAGTAACTCCTGAATTCGTTAGGCATGCTTACAGGCAAAGTCTAACGCATTATCTAAAGGTTGTTTTGCTTTAGCTTGTTCGACTATTCCTCAAAGAATATCAGCTTGTTCCTGAGTGTACTTAAGGTAATCTATGTGAGCTTCCCTATTTTGCAATAACCTAGGAGCCAAAGGTTCTAAATCTAGCTTGAACATTCCTGGAACAATAGTGTTGGTAGATGGTATTTTGGAAGCAATATCAACAATTTCTTTTCCATCTACTTTTCGTAAATCGTCCAATTATTTTCAATGATGTTATCACTAAAACCTTATCTTGAATTTGAGCTTTTAAATCCTCATTTTCACACATTTAAAGTTCAGTGTATCAATTAAAGAGTCACTTATTCTTTAGTAAAGAAAACGCGTGTCACTTTGATTGAGTCTACTCATCTTTAAAAACCTTTTTCACATGATAATTTCTTTTACAAGACTATCCTTTCCGAAAGCATTTTTGCCACACAATTTTCATTCTATAATTTTGGTCTCATTTTTCCCACAATAATCATAATTAATATCTCTGCCTTGGACTTTTTCACTCATATGAATTTAAAAATTTCCTTAAACTACAAATGGTAGTGTCTTTGTCTTATAGCTGAGCATTAAATCAAATCATTATTTTTAAAATTAATGGAATATCGAGAGCAGATCTTTGATCATCACAAGATTCATATTTTTGAAAAATTCTAGATTAGTTGTATTGACAATTCAAGAGAAATACAATGTTTTTCAAGTTGTTGAGTAACTATTCAAAGATCATTATAGCGCGATTTGTGATTTCAAAAGCCTGCCTCAAAATGAAACACTTATCATAAGATACGATTCTCGTTCTATCCATATTAACATAGTCACCAATACAAAGACATAAGAATTCATCACCAGTCAAAAGAACATCTTGAGACATGATTTGTTGTAAGAATCGATCATTTTTCCAAAAGTAATTCCTTTTCTTACAATTTCCAAACATTGTGTTGGTCAACGAAGACTGTGAACAACCGCAACTATTTGGGTCAACAACTGTTTGTACTTCCATTATTCTCATTTATATATCTTTATCAAACACAGAAAAACGAAAACCACATTGAAGAGTCCTTTTAAAGATTTTAGAAATGGAGTAATTTTCCTTGTTAAAAACAACTTTAGTATGTTTCAAACCCCTATACACCTTCTGTACGAGCAACAAAGTGTAGTCCTTTCTTCAACCACGTTATCAAACCTGACAAGGTGAAATTTTAAGCTTTTTAAGGCTTTTCATTCACCAGGATTACCTAAGGAAAGTTTCCTTAGGGTATCTTCTATTTGATAGGTGAGCATACAAAGGTTTACAGTAGTATTGGACATACGCAACCAGAAAAGCTAGTTTAAGCCGAAATTTCTTGTTGTGAAGTAAAAAAACATTTCCCAAGAATCATAATATAGTCTATTTAAATTTTTCATAAACAATAGTGTTAATAGAACATGTTTTGTTTAATGGATTCTGGATCTTTTTCTTTTTTAGAAATTTTTGATCAACTCTCTTCTTCCAAAATTAAGTTTTCCTTTCCATCATCATCAATCACAAGGCAAACAACATGTTTATAGAAAAATAACAATGCCATCATATCAAGTTAATTTAATACCGCTGAGCCTATCTAAGATAAAAGAATTTTGAATAACCTAAGCATTTTGTGCATAATATCCAAAAAAAAGTTACTGGCTTTGTTAACATGTGCACTTGTATGAGAATAGACCCACTTTAAAAATAAAATATCAAGTACCTTTAATCTTCTTTTCCAAATAAATTTCATATTTCCGCGTATATTTTGATTGTTCTTTTTGTCTAGTGGATTAGCCGGGATTTTAGTGTGTAACGACAGTTATAAAGTGTATGAGGCTAATTTCATTTTCCATATATTTATTTTCTTTTTCTTTGGATTCATTTTTGAAAACAGTGAATGTTTGCAATAAACATTCCTTTTATTTGATTTGTTTAGAAAGATTCTGCTCAAGTGAGTCAACTTGTTCTTTTAGTGCAAGCTTCTCTTTAATCATATCATCCATTTGAGAATCAATCATTTTTTCACGACTACTTAAATCAATATTAAGATGTTGTTCAAAAGTTTTGACTTGTTCTTTATATCTCTCTAGCTCAGCGGTTACTGATTCATTATTCTGTTCCTTATTAGCCTTTTCTCAATTATTTACATGATTAATCATTTATTTTGATATTTTTCAATCACATATAAGATCATTGAATCTTGTTGTGCCTGCCAATTAGTATCTTGAACATTCGCTTGTTGTGTTTCTTGCAAATATTGAGAGTACAGAATGATATTGCTATCACTTGTTATCTCATTGTCTGTAACATCCACAGCTGGTGTTTTTTCAAAATCCTGCATTGCATGCGCACTTTGATTTTTCAAATCATTAAGATAGGTTTCAGAATGAGGTACCTCTGAGATAACGTTAGAACCATAGTTGGAAATATTGGCCATAAGAACTGCTTTTGCATTCGAGATATCATCACAGTCAGAATCATAAGTATGAAGATCCTTAGTCTGAAAAGCATCATTGTTTGGAATGATTGTCTGAACAGCTTGACCATCTGGAACCCCTGGATCTGCAAGAAATACGAGTTGCTCTTCATCGAAAATTTGTCCAGCTTCCTGAGCTTCAACTAACATTGCTTTATCCTTATACCATGTTGTATTCCTTGGTCCCTTAGGCTGAGTGCATTGCCTAGCCATGTGTCCTTCACCTTGACAGTTGTAGCATTTAACAACCATTGCCTGTCCACTTGCATTATTTCCACCAGAACTAGTAGCATTATTCTTATAACCAGTACCAGAATTACTTTGACCTTGTCTCCCTTGAACTTGTTGCACTATGACCCTGCCATCTTAAATAGTGGCTTGGTTTCTTGGATTCGATGAAGTTCTAAGTTGATTATTGGTTGAGGATAACCTTGAGGAAGCTACTGTCGTTAGAAAAGCCATTGCCTTATTGAGACAAGCAATTGGATCATCTCCTGGAGAGAATACAGGAACAACAAAACTTGAGTCCATAAGAGGTGACTCAGTCATCGGTTGTGTAGAAACTTGAGGTGATTGATAAGCAATTTGTAGAACAGATGAGGTTTGATGATTCATTTAAGACTGATATGGATATGATGGTTGAACTGATGAATGATTGAATTAAGGTTGTGATGGATAAGTAGATGGGTAATGTTGATTGGGATGGAGTGATCCATACTGAGATGGTGGAAATTGTTGTTGAAGCTGAGGATTGTTATATAAAGACTGATAAGTGTTGAAGTGAGGTGGTGTCATCTGCTGATTTACAACAAATGCAAGTGGATCTTGATTGCGTTCACGCAGAAGACGGACTTCATTTGCATGGAGTTCATGTTGTTTAAGATATGGATGAAGCTGATCAAAGTTGGTAGTATGCAAATCTTTTACAAGCTTCACATCAGTCACAAACTTACTCCATTCATGTGGAAGACTATTTAAGAACTTGGTATTAACTTAAAATTGATTTATTTTCATGTTGTAAATGTTCATGTCATTAATCAGCTAAGTGAATCTTAAGTAATAGTTATGAAGTGATTCCCCCTTGATGTGAGTAAACTTATCAAATACATCATATAATTTACACTCTCTTTCCTGCTTAGTCAAAGAGGTACCTTGCATTAGTAATTGAACTCTATCCCATAAATCCTTGGCAACTCTATGATGATTAACAAGTGAATAAATATCAGCTGGTAGACCTTGAAGAATGATATTGGTTGCCTTCATATCACAATCAGCTTGAATTTTCTCAGCAACAAATAATTCAACATATTTCTTTGTTCTGGTCACCCCATTCTCTTCAATGGTAGGCCAAATGAGTGGACCGTTTTCAACTGATTCAAGTATCATTCTTCCGTACTCTCTGTTTTGCATGTATAATTCCATTCTACTTTTCCAAGAATCATATAGGTCCTTATCCAACATTGGTGGATGATTGTCAGCACCGGAGAGTATCATGTACTCTACAAGAGTATTCTTTTGTCCAAGTGGAATCATTGAATCCATGTAGATTTGATGTTATTATATTACTTGTGGATTGAACGGTGATTGAAAGTAATTGTGTTTTAGTGAGTTGTCTTTTGAGTGTTTGTAAGTCTTGAAACTATATGGGATTTTACAACTCTTAATAAAACCAAGAAGACAATTGGATGTTTCACGGGATTTTACAAATTAAAGAGATAAACCGTATAATTACTTTAGAAAATTTGAGTTGTTAACTTTAGTTCAAGTGAATTAATTTTCCTTTTAGAAGTTGTTAAATCGCCTTGTAAAGGGATACTTGTTAAATCGCCTTGTACTTGAAAATCTGTTAAATCGCCTTGCAAAGGGATACTTGTTAAATCGCCTTGTACTTGGAAATTTGTTAAATCGCCTTACAAAGTAATATTGTTAATTCGCCTTTGCTTAGAGAACTGTTAAATCGCCTTGTACTTGGAAAACTGTTAATTCACCTTGCACTTGATGAATTGTTAAATCGCATTGCACTTGAAGAACTGTTAAATCGCCTTCCAAAGGAAACTGCTAAATTGCCTTCTGAAGGAAACTGCTAATTCGCCTTGCAAAGAAAAGTGCTAATCGCCTTCCAAAGAAATTACAGATATTGTCTTCAACTGCACGAACTCAAATTTTGGCCCCCCCCCCAACCACCCCCACCTCCCCCCCCATATATAAGAACACCTTTTGATCGTTTTTCCCAAACTTTCTTGTACAACTAGTATTACTAAGCCTATAGGTACCTTAAAATTGCAAACTTTATGGTTTTTAAGCCAAAAATTTTGAAATCAAGAACAAAAAAATGCACAAAGATGAAATTTTTCTTTATTCAAAGCTTGTACACCTATATCCTAAAGATACTAGATCAAATTTACCAAGGTAAATGATCCTTTAGTGTACACCAAAGCTTCGAACAAAAGAAACAAGAGGAAAGGTACGGTTAAAGAAAAACGAAACAAACCAAACACAAAAAACTAAGCAAAATCAGTCCATGGCTCCTTATTCAATTGTAGGAATACTAGTAATCTATAACACCAAAGAACAATATAGAAATCTAAAGAGAAAAAGTGGATGGGAGGATGGTTCTAGTCAGAGAAAGTAACCAAGAAAGAAAGATTAGATTAAGTGTAAGAAATAAACCAACCAACACCCTCTCCATGTGTGGAGAGGGTATAAATACTCCATGCTAAGGCTGGCCATGGGCTTAGACATGGGCTTTCTATGAGCCTTTGGCCCGGTTAGCTTACTAACATTACATATGATTAATCTATGAGCTATGACTAACTATATTGGAAGTGACCGATACTTTTTGTATTCCTAACAGTAAAGGTTCGTTTGAATCGGTTTCTAGGGAATAAGAATCACATTTGTAAGTTCTTAAGAATATTTGGTGAAAGAATATATGTGAACGAGTGTGTTTTCCCTCCCACTTAATTCATGCTCATCCGAACATAATGTGTCAAATAATAAATATAAATAAAGAAGAAAACAAAAGATGACAGAACCGATGAGCTTGACAATGTCAATAGGGATGATGGTTAGCATACGACGATCTTCAACCGTGAAGTTACGTAGCTCTTCTCAAACATTGCTAATGTTTATAGAATAATCACATAATGAGGTATGAGGTTATCTTAAAGGTGGTAGCGAAAATGGTAGAGAGAAGATATTAGCCATCTATATAGTGGTAGAGGTGTGATTTAGGTTTTCGTGTAATTAGGTAGGTATGAAAAATAAGTGATATAACCGTTTATGGTTAAAGAGAGGATCCCTAAAGATATGAGACGATTGATATAGTAACAAAGGAATGGGAATGAGTTACTATGGGGAGTTTTGAATATTTGACCGTTGACGACAAGGGACGGAAAATGTATTTTGTGAAGAAAAGAATCAAGTAAATAAATAATATAATGATCAAAGTGATATAAACTAAAATCCTTAGGGATTTATGACGAGATTTTGCATGTGCACCTCGATAAATTTTAGTGGCGACGATGATATACCCTACTCCTCTCTCAAAGACCACTAAAGTCACTTAAGTGTATTAATCATAACAATAAAATATATTGATGTATAAGACTATGTGACGTCTATATGTTCATCTAGATAGACAGACCTAATGATATAGTGTGGGTGCATAAGAAAGACATGTAAATCATATAAAAGCTCACATAAAACAACGATTACGTCACATACATATATATCATACAAAGCATGTTAGCATTTAGCATTTTATAACACGTATCATAAATATAAACTTATAGATATTAAATTGGGACTGCTAACCAAAAACAAAACTGTCTAAATAATTATGCATTTAACAATTAAGCAAGTAATCATTGAGTATCAAAATAGCATGAAGATAATATAATTATTTTTCACGAGAACAAGTTAACATTTTGAGATCACGACAATACATATGCGAGGTGCAAATAGTCTAAATCAACTAAAGAGAATCCTAGTTACTACTTGACTAATAAGCAATCCTAATGATATACAAAGTTCATTAATGTAAACTAACATTAGGCATATTTAGAAAGAGCCATTTAATCAAGTTAGAGAATGAATATGAGACTATCACTAGTGGTGCTCAATTGAGGCTAAACACGACCTTTTTTATTGGTTATACAACGAACCCAACTTCCTTCCTAGAAGTAATTCAACCGTTAGGTTAAATTGAATTTCTAGTACAATAGATTCTCCACTAGTCATTCTCATTTTAGAATAAAGTAGAATTCCTGCATTTTCCTAATGAAGTGTAGCAAAGATGAAATTTGCATTGACCACTAATACTTGGCATAATATGACTCAACTTATATGTTTCAATTTTGGTTCTTAAAATCCTAATCAATGTGTTTATAATTCTAAGGTTTAATGAGAGAGCAAGCAAGATATTGTGAGTTAAAACATGATTGAGTCTTCTAGATCTTAGGAGTATACTTAAGTGTGACAATGTGGAGTATTCTACATTAAAGCATTCTAAGAATGCACCTTTGCATGTCTTTTTTTGAAAATAATATAATTAAGGTTATTTACCTCAATAGATATTATGAATATTACATTGTAGAAATTATGATGTTCTAAAGGTTAGTTACATGTTTGTTAGACCTTAGACAAGTGCAAAATGAAAAAAGGAATATATTCAAATTTGATGACCACGGACGGATCTACCTAAATCAAAGACGGATCTCCCTTATGGAGGATCCGTAGGTCGCATAGTTGTCTGAAAACAGACAGAACATGATTTCTAATGAAACACTGATTTGAACACTATCTGATTATGCGGAGACTTAATCAATTATGCTAAGAAGAACAATTAAAGAATCACAAAAAAAAACTTTATATTATCACTTGAATTTGCTTAGGTTAACAGAATTACAATTTACTAGATTATAATCGATCTGTGTAGAACTATATCTACTAACTATGCCTAGGTTCCTTTTATAGACTAAGGAAACCCTAATGGGCTTTACAAAAATGCATATAGAGATCATGCATATCCTTTCTTAAGATATCTCATGCATATCTCATAAACGGTACTAACCATTTTATACTAACGGTACTAACTATCTGATCAGTACTAACCTTTTGTACTGTTAGTACAAATTACAACTAGCGATACTACTTATAACTAAACGGTTACATAAGTCTTAAATTGCTATTCCAACTTTCCTCCCTTAAACATGATTGTCGAACTTGTTTAACTTCATGTTTCTTTAGTATAAATATCTTGTAGACCAGGATGATGTATCCAAACACTCTATCAAATCTTGATATGATCTTTGATAATTTTGACATCTTCAGCTATCCATTTTTGTCTGCAACATATCTTCTCAACAACACAACAACATCCAACTAAGTTGGCTTTATAGT
Organism: Tanacetum coccineum; assembly: GCA_026074375.1. Classification (NCBI taxonomy): domain Eukaryota; kingdom Viridiplantae; phylum Streptophyta; class Magnoliopsida; order Asterales; family Asteraceae; genus Tanacetum; species Tanacetum coccineum. The sequence goes on from BQNB010053753.1 coordinate 15,548, forward strand.
TTTTGGCAAACTACCAGCCATTAACGGATTTGATATTCCTTTACCAGTAGTCGTTTGCTCTGGGATAGCCAATTCTTCATTGTAAACAACAAGGTAAATTGATAACCTTATAGTTTTGAGTAAACTATCAACTATCAATGGATTTGATTTGTCTTTACCAAAAGCTGTTTGCTTTTGGACTAGTCAATGCTTCATTCCCATAACATGGTGCACTGATAACCATATAGTTTTTAGCAAACTATCAGCTATCAACATATTTGATTAGTCTTTACCAGGAACTGTTTGATCCTGGACTAGCCAACTCTTAACGTGATGCAAGGTGGTTGAGAAACATACAAATTTTGGAAAATTGTCAACCCATAACGGATTTGAGAAGTTTTACAGAAGTAGTCTGCTTCTGGAACTGTCAATTCTTAATGTCTGTTAGGACATGGTTGAATTGAAACTCCTTTGTTGTGTGGTGGTTAGCCAACACTCCAAACCCTTCTCACTTCCATTCCCAGCATTACTCTTCATTAAGCTGCTGCTTAATGAATCTTACCAAATGTAGTGCAACAGTACTTTCCTCTTTAACCTCCAATCCCAAATTAAGCATTCTTTGCAACAATTCCTTGGAGAAAGGGTACCATTCTTTTAACTAGATATAGGAATGAATTGTCCTTTCCTGAAGCTCTAGTATGCAAACTCCACAAGCTTCTTACAATCTCCATCTAAAACCATTCTCCCATTTCTTGTTGATTGTTCCATAATTTACCTTTGATCATACTTCTTCTATTGAGGATTCATCATAATCTTCAAGTCTCCCTAAAGAATCAACTCAATACCTTCTGGTGTGATTTCTGAGTACTGCTTCATCACCAAATAATATAAATGAAACAAATCCTGCCTATTAAAAATATGTAGTACCTCTAGTAGATAGAGTTAAATGACCTGAAGTGCCCCTTAACTTGTTAGAGAACAACGGTATTCCCATATTGGTGATTGAAACCTTGTGTAATCTTTGAAAACAAAAGATTTTGTACTCCGTTAATCTTACTATCTATGGTACTTTAAAATGTAGCAAATCATTTAGACTTTTCTGTGTCATCATCCACTATTATCATCTGGCTGTAAGTCTTGGCCTTGTCTAGCAATCATCTTCACATGACCAATTTTCTTTTCTTTGTACTGCTCATGGTCACTTCTTGTCTGCAGGTCCTTTGTTGTATCTTTCTTTCCCTTGGTGTTCATTAACAACCCTCTTCTTTAATTTCTTCTCTTTAGGGTCTTTAGATTCTTCATTCATCTCCTTAATCTGTCTCTCATCCTCAGCAAAACCAATAACAATAAAGTAATTATCAGACCTTTTAATGTTTTTATACAGAAACTTGTCTTCTCTTCAAATTCTTGTTCTTCAATTTCAGCATTTGCTTCTGCTCCTCTTCATGCTTCAGATAGGTCATCATTTTGGATTCTTGCTGAGTTCTTATTGGTGGTATGTTCTGGTTGCAGAGCAACTCTATGTTACAGCAGGAACATCCTTTGAGCAAGCAATAGTTATCATAAAGAATTTGGCTCTCTCTTCAACAGGTAAATGTTTCTCTGATTCTTCCTCTTGTAGCCTTGCAGCTAGAAGTCTATCAGCTTCAATTCTAGCCTAAATATCATCAAAATCTTGTATAAGAGCAGCCTTTGTAGCTTCTTCCTTAGCTAACTTTTTCATTTCCTCTTCTGCTTCCTAATCCTCTTGCACCTTTCTGGCTATTTCTTCATCCTTAGCAAGCTGATCAAACTTTCTTTCAGCTTCATCAACTCACTTTGATCAGCATCTGACTCAGTTCTTCCTCAAGTACTCTCTTTCTTGCCTTTGTCTTTTAGGACCAAATTTTAGGAAGGACGGCTTCAATTATAAGTATGAATCTTGTTGATTGTTAAGCCCTTGGTCTATCTGAATCTTTAGAAGCTTTGATCTCCCAAACACCTTTTTGTTTAGCTTTTAGTTTGGCTCATAGATACCAAAAACCTCAGTATGGTCTCATCAGCTCTAAAAATAGTTATAGGAGCGTAGTATTTCATATGGAAGTTCCATCTTTTGGCTCGCAGTACCTTCATCAAGCTATGTCGGTATAAATTCTACTTCTTTTTGGTTATCGGTATAACTTTAGGCATTGTCTAAGTCTAACTTTTGGCTTGTCAGTACCTTCATCTGGCTTGACGGTACTAACTTGATCTTTAGTACTAACTCCCTTTTGCATGTAAGCATCTGTCTCTATATAATCCATTGCATCATTAACATCCACATCATCAAGATCATCAAAAGCTGGATCTTTATGCTCTGTGTTGGTTCAGATATTTGGCAGGGTTTTTCCTCCCAATGTTTGGATACAGTCTCCTTTTGCAAGTACTTTTCTTCAATGATTTTCTTTCATGCCAATTATTTGCTTCTTGGATACACTCTTTTATCCAAGACTTTTTTGATTGTGGATAACAGGTTGGCTTTTTCTTAAGCGTTTTGATCTGTGCCTTCATGTTTGTTTAATTTTTTTTGGCTTGATTTATGACCTGTTTACTTAAGACACACAAAGTCTTATCACTCTAGAGTGTCATGATCCTTATTTCTGATAGGTTCCTATCTCTGGATGACTGACATCCATGATTCCCATAGAACACTCTGGTAGGTGAACATCTGGAATTGGATTGGAGGTGAAGGTCAGGGAGGGATAGGTCAGGCTGTTTTTGTGTTCAGGTTGGCTGCACTTAGGTTAGGGGGAGAGGGTGTTGGTTGGGTTTCAAGATAGTTCCTTTTTAAAATGCAACCTTCATCCTCTGTTGGTTGAGCCAACATTGAAGGAAATAAAGGGGTCACATTCCTAGAAAAATTTTCACTCTTTTTAACCATAAAAGAGAAAACCTTAGGAGTCAAAGAATTAATAGGAAAGTGGTCTAAGGGGACAGGCACATTCTTAAGTTGGTTATTCAAAAATACTGAAATAAACCTTGGGTATATGACAAACTTCTTCTTGGCATCCAAATGCCTCATCATACCATCAAAAATTAGTTTAGAAAAAATTAGTATTTATCAGCGTTAGTGGCTAAGCAAAATCACTGCTTTGTGGCAATATTAGTGGGAATTTGATCCCAAGAAGTACTTTTAGAACTAATGCAATGATTCATAGTATGAAAAAGAAATCTCCACTGGGGTGAAAATAGGGCTTTGTTAAAAGTTAAAAAAGTTAGGTCTCCCTCCATACCCCCATTAGGAATCAGCATCAAAAATATAGCCTGATTATGCCAAAGAATTATCCATAATCAGCATCATCAAAAAGAAAGATCACTTACTTATTGATGCCTTTGAGATTATTCACAGGCTTGCCAGCTACTTTGGCAGTAGTACAGTAATATACTAACTTTGTTGTTATTTTAGATTTAAGGCAGACATCCAAAACTGTTCAATAAATGTTATGTAGATACAGGGGGACTTACAGTGAGAGGATGTGATTGGAGGCTTCGTTAAGAAAGTCTATATTCTTTAATGAAATTGTATTCCATCAGTCTTTTCTAACGTAAGCGGACCATGTTGTGTTTAAGCATAAGATTGAAGAAACACGCCATATGTGTAGAATTGTATCGTCGGTGATTTAGAAGTTAGGGTTTGTTAGTAGAGAGCGATTTTAATTTAAGAGAGATTTAGTGAGGTAAATTGTGCATATTGAGATGGGTTTATATAGGTTGGACAAAACCAAAAGCAAGAAACCGGTTTACTACCAATTTACACTTTATAGACCTTGGCAGGGGTATTTTCTTCAACGGGCTTTATAGCGATACTTATCCTTTGCCTAAACGAGTACTAACTATTGCACTCATCGGTACTAACTTTTCTCAAACAAAAACGAACAAGTCTGGAACAAAAGTTCTTCAGTTACAATCTATATCTCTTTCATAAACAACTTTATGAAATTCATCACAATGGTAAAGTCCCTCTGCTTTAAAATATTTCATACAAACTGTTACAACAAATCATATTTGCCTCCCTCAATTGTAGCTATGATTCAATAATCCAATGCTAACCAACCAAAAAGTTAAATCATTTGAGACACAAATCCTTTTGGTGAGAAGGTCTACAACATTATGATCAGTGTTGAATCTTGATAACTTCAGCAGTCTGTTCTCATAGCAATCTCTTATAACATGTAATGAATCTAATATGTTTGGTCCTAGATTGAGAGCAACAGGATTCTTGATAAACCACCTTATTAGTGCATCATTATCAATAGGGATTTTGGTTGTTCATGAAATTTGTAAAAACCCCCCATAATACATTCATCTGATTTTTTGTTTCTATATACTTGCCCACAACAGTTAGCAAGAGCCAAAACATATTCTGCCTCAGTAGTGAATTTACCGCAATGTTGCTCTCTTGCATTGCCAAGATTATCATCTGCTACCAAGAAATTGACAGCTCTTGTGAGCATTTATGTTCAAGACTGGCTCCTCCATATTCACTATATGTTGTCTAAGCTTCACGTTCTAAAGGTAATTCCCAGGATAACCATAAAACCTAATTTGGGTTGATGTTTGGAAGAAGGTACCTAAAATCCTTTTATGCATTTATGTTGTGAGGCTTTTGGAGTGACTTGAAATTCTAAGTATAGGATCAGACAACAAACATGATGTCTGTTGGCTCTTGAGGCAGTTAAATACATTAGAGAGCCAAGCGATAGACATTGTAAGACTTGTACATTACAGTCACCATCTTTATCTTGACCAGTGGGATATTAGACTCAATTGGGAGTCAGTTTGCTGTTCGGATGGACCAAAAAATCTAACTTCTTAAGGATGTTAACTTCATTACTTGTTTGATTAAATAAAGAGTCATCAGGTTGCTGGCTTTCATTGAAGTCCCAAAAAGAAAGTGAGTTCACATGGAGTTCATTTTGGAATCTTTTGTGCATACAGTCTTCCAAATATATGTACACTTGAATTTTTGTAGAACCAAAAATAATGCCATCCACATTACGTAGGACTAACATAACTGTCATCTTTTTACTTCTTGATAAATTATAGTTTTTTCTAATCGGTACCTCTCCTGAAACCATTTTCCATCAGAAAAGGAAGAATGGGGTATGGGAAAGTAGTTCATACCAAGCTCTATGGGTTGATGAAGAATTAAAGAGCTTTTAATCACCTTATAGACCTTTGTTTGGATGAGCATGGATCCAACAAAGCCTGGGAGGTTGATCAGGACATACACTCCTCTTCAATTGTGCCATAGAGAAATTCACTTTTAACATCTTTGGAGACAGTAAATATCCATGTATGTGCAAAGGCGATAAAAATAACCCTGATTGCCTTATCTGGGCACAGGTGCAAAAACTCATAATTATCTAATTCTTCCTCAGGTCCTAACCCTTTGCTTACAAGCTTGGCTTTGTTTTGACAATAATACTTCTCTCATCCTTTTTATTCTCTTAAAGGACACTCTTTGTGGCCATTTGCCTCTTAGTCCTAGATGGACAAGTAAATCAACAAGTATCCAAACCTTTTGTAATTTGAACTGCAGCAATTCCTCTTGCATTGCTTCAACCCAGCTTTCATCTTGTAAGGCTTGTGATATGTTCTCGGGTTCTTCTTGGGAGAGAAAGCATGCTAACAAACAATTTTGATAATCTTTGTCATTAGTTCTATTTTGTTTGGAGATGTAGCTCACAATGCATAGTTGTGTGAAAGAAGCTTTTGAATCTTCCCTCTTGTTTGAACTGCTGACTTAGGATCTCCTAGAATTTGATCTTTTAGATGATTTTTATGAATTCTGAGTATAGGAATAAGACTAACATTAATGGTGTCATCCATATTGTTGAAATCAGCCACTGTACCTACATTCTCATCATCATAGGCTCCATTGAATATGCCATCACTTGAAAATGCATCAGAATTATCTTCCAAATCAGGCATATTTTGATCAATGGGTAAATCAGCATTAGGGAGAGTAGATGCATCAATAGGTATTTTTCCTCCAAGATAGACAAATAATGATTCACTGCATTTTGCACATGTGGGAGTAATTAGCAAGCACATAACATATGGACGTTTTTGGTAGAGTACTAACAGATGGACCTACCAGTACTAAGTTTGGTAATTGGTAGTTTGAGTTGATATCTTTTGGATGCAAATATTCCTTTTTCTTCTTCAAAACCTTGTCTTGTGGCATAATCCAGAGCTTATTAACAAACACTTACTTGAGCAATTATCTTCTCAAGGTCATCATGCAAGACTTATTCATCTGATGTTGTCACTCCTTATTAGCAAAACGTCTTTCTAAATTTGCTTAATCATCTATCTTTAGGGAGAACTTTCAGAATGTTTTTCTATTGTTCAGCTTGGAAAAGACCATCTTCTACTTGGAATCCTTGTCCTATGAGGTTATAGTGAAGCTGTATGTATTTTCCTGATGTAGGTCCTGTATCTGTTTTCCTGAGATCTGAACATAAGAACTCTTGTGTACCTGGCATCCATATTAACCTTGGATTTTCTTACACTAACAGGAATTTCGTTTCATTGAAATTAGGTGAAAAATCAAGATCAAACATCCAATTAGGACCAGTTCCTGTCACATTTGGTTAATCTTCAAGAAAATTGATGTGCAGATTCTCTTCTACCCTTTTGGTCCTTTTGTTGTATACTCTAAAGGCTTTACTTGGGTTTTAGTAGTATCCAAAGCACTAACCTTCATAGATTTCCCATCAATTTGCCCAGGAAATCTAAGGTGTTTAAAAGGTCATAGGCACCAAAGGTCTTTAATAAAACAATACTAGGTGAGCTTACTATTTAAAGTTCATAAGGTGTCTTATTTTGAGGTTTGGTCACTAATACCCTATTTAGTACATAGCAAGCAGTATTAACTGCCTCTGCCAAAAAATGGGATAGGTAAAAGTGAGTCTGTAAACATAGTTTTGCTTTTGCCTTCAATTAGTGTCCCTGGTTTTTCTTTCTGCAACACATTCTGCTGTGGAGTTCTAGCTACACTAAAACTTCCCGTTTTATTCCTTTCTTGCACATAATTCATTATAGAATAGTTCTTAAACTCTGTCAATTATCATTCTAATGATTTTAACATTATTGATTCAATTGGTCTTTCAAGCCTTATGATAAGTTTAAAAGGATTTCAGTGGGTTTCATCCTTGGTTTGATCTAAGAAAAATACCAACTAAATCTGTGAAATCATCAGTCACAACCAAGCAGTACCTTTTCTTGTTAATACTTTCTACAAAGACAGGTCCAAATAAGTCCATATAAAGTAATTCTAGGGGCTTTCTGATGATTCTTTCTAACTTAGCCTTACAGGAGGCCTTATGTTGCTTACCCTTCTTGCAGGCAACACAAGTGTGGCCATTCCCAAAAACTTTTTGAAGGTGTACAACCTCCTATCTAGTGACTTTAACAAGTTGTTTAAAATTTTTTGAAATTCACATGACCTTAATCTCCTTGTGCTATAAATTTAGGACTCATATGCTGTTGATTTGGCAATATAAACAAGTATTCCTCTCATGAGGGAATAATGTTCTTAAGTCTAAGCTGTACACATATCCTTTCTTCGGAGCTCTCTAAGTACAACTTGACTTTCAATCAAAAAGCTTAAAGCTAGGGAGACGGATAAGGCATTCAGCTCAGTAAAAAAGGGGACACTATTTTTTCTTTTCACAAATTTGTGTAAGTTAGAGGGGGTGAAATGGTTAAATTATGGTCATCTACAAAGTAAACATCATCAAAGTCTAAATTAGCGGTTCTGATTTTACCTTTACCGTTATTTTACCTATTTGGGATCACTTCCAAAAGCCACAAAGCTCCATTGTATCTTCATTGTCTGAAAGATGTTGTCAAGTCATTTGGCTAGGAGTACCGACTAATCACCACTGCATATCACTGCAATCAAGTTCTTTGGATTACCCTGCACTAAAGTAAGAGAATAAGTTATCCTTTAGGGAGCCAAGCCATTACAGACTTGGAAATCCCTTTAGGATCAAACATAATTCACCTTCTTGAGCATGAATGATCCACTGTCTTTGGACACATGATCCAGTTAATCTCCCTTTGGCCTCCAACACCCACCCTTGACTTTCTATTTAGGTCAGTATCCATCTTACCCTTACAGTATTAATCTACGGCTCTTTGTCCCAGCAGTAGTCATTATTTTGAACCCCAAGTGTTTGTTAATCATCTTGTGTTTAAGGTCTTTGGGTCTAAAATTTGGTTTTGTTATAGAAAGGACCTCTTGATAGCGTGTGATTATGAGCTCTTGGTTCTTTACATTGTCCATTTCTTGGGTAAATTGGTTTTATAGTACCACTAGTTTGTGCAAAATTTTTGGAAGCAATTAGTCTAACAGTACTATCAGGCCTCATTTACTACTGGCCTTTAGTATTATAACTGGCCTAGTAAGTACTAAATGGCTAGCAGTCCTATCTTGCTAGCAAGTAGTACTAACTTTATGAAATGCTCTTTTTCTTTTTTGCTTAACTTGAAGTAATCAAACCGTTCTTTTGTTAGGAACTATTGTTAGGACAAAAGTCTTTTAAATGAGGGTATTTTGAAAAATTTTGATTGATTAACGCTTTTGATAGGAATTATTCCCATACTGGTTTGTCCACCTTGGACCAGTTTTGGACCACAGTTTTCCGTCTTAGGTTCTTGACTTGTTTGCTCATGGGAAAATATTACAATCTTTGATCAAATGGTCAGTACTTTTACAGACAAAGCAAGCTTTTATTTTCTTAAAACTAATTCCTTGTTTCTGAGAAGTTTGACCAATTTTATCAACTCTAGTTTTAACTGTTTGAGTCTCATTAGTCTTAACATGACTAACTGTTTGCACTTCAGACACATCATCCTCATCATCTGAGTTCCAATCCTCAATGATAACTTTGTCTCTGTTAACTGATTCATAGACTATATTAGGTTTTTGAGTACTTGCTTCATTTGTTTTACCTACAGTCTCACTTGTTTTAGTATGGGATTTAGCTGTACAATAGCAACGTACTTTGTAAAATGTTTCGTTTTGGTACGTGAACTTTTTTTTGTTCCACTTAATGTAACGAACTTTCAAGTTTTGTTCCATTTTGCACATTTTGATGACGTGTCATACTTGAAAGGTTGACACGTGGCACCACTTATAATGTGACACGTCATCAAACTGTGCAAAATGGAACAAAACTTGAAAGTTCGTTACATTAAGTGGAACAAAAAAAAGTTCACGTACCAAAACAAAACATTTTACAAAGTACGTTGCTATTGTACAGCTAAATCCCTTTTAGTATTAAGATTAGTTGTTTTTTACTCAATTATTTTCTTCCTAATAGCATATTCATCTAAACCTGCAAATGATATGTCAGCTCTTGGGGTTAAGAAGTTCTCTGTTATAGGAGGGGGAACAGCATGATACCCATCTACTTTGGTAAGACTATCATTAGCTGGATGTGGACTCTTCATCACTAAATTGACATCAAAAACACTTCAATCTTATCTCCACTATCAGTTTGAATTGTTGATTATTTCATTCAATTGTGTGCCATATCCTAAACTAGTTTTATCTTTAGCACTCATTTGACTGTTGAGTAATTTCATCTTAGATTCTTGGGATTGATTCTTCCCATTTTATATCTTTAATTTTAACTCATCTCTTTCCTTTAACCAATTTCTCTAATTCCAGGTTTTAAGGTTGATAAATTTTTATTTCTGTCTGCTCTACTATGTTTAACTCTTTCATATCATAATTTCTTGTAGAAGAGTTTTAAAAAGATTCAAGGACATTGTTTAGATACCATTTTTGTACTCATTGTCTGGAAGAACATGATGAGCTTGAAGAAAGAGATTTGCCATTAAAGCATAGCTTGACTGGTTCTATATCAAAATCATTACTCCAGTCATATCCTCCTAGACCATCTTGAGCCACCAGTGCTTGTGATGAAGATTCATTTATTGGTGCATTGCTCCTGCCATTGTCACCATAAGATCTTTTCCCTTGATTCCTTCCAGATCTGCATTCCCTTGCAAAATGCCCTTTTCTGTGACAGTTGTAGCACTCAATTTTTGATTTATCAAGTGAAACAGGTCGTTTTTCTTTGAAATCCATATTCTTTCCTGTCTTTAAAAGAATTTCCTCACTTGACAGTAACATAGGCCACCTGCCATCTAAGATATTCAATTCTTCCCAGTTTCTTTACTCAATCTGCTAAAAATCCTCATTTTCCAAGTTGATTGGACTGGTTTTGGTGTGCAAAGAAGAGCATGCTACATCTGAGCACCATGGGGTAGATGAAACCTGACTTAATTCCCACCAGCAGTACTAACCTCCAAAAAAATCCACCGGCCAGTACTAACTTATTAGTATGTATTGTTCTTAGAGGAAAGAAATTTCCAAGTTCTGAGAAGACGTAGAAGTGGACCTCTTAAAGACTTTTATCTCATCTTCGTAGACCCTAAGGTTGGTTTGTAGAGGTCATCAATATCAATCTATCAATGTCTTGGCTTATATTTTCTGATTTTTAATGCATTTGATTCCATAAGGGAGGAAGCCTTTTTTAGGAACTTCTGGTTGATGTCTTCCTTTGATACTGGAGCACCATGAACCTCCAATTGACTTATAAGTTTTTGGAACCTATCATAAGCCATTTTCTTGTCTAGACTTTCATTTGAAGCAGTAGAAAAAGAAAAAATTTCAAACTGATGTTTTGAAACATTTTTCTGCATCTTCTTGGATTCTTCATTACCTCAAAACCTTGATTTGATTGCTTCCCAGAGTGATTTAGCAACTGCTACATTTGTGAAACTTGAGGAGGTATTCATCAGGTATTGCTAAAAGCAAGATGCTCTTAACTCTTTCATGATTCCTTTTAGCAGCTAGTTGTTTGGCAAGTCTTAGGGAGTAGGAGGGAGCAGATGTTTTCCAGTTGGTTTGCGAGGCTCTTTTCTTCGAAGATCTTCATTGACAATAACATCCCCCCCCAATAGGTTATGGATCTGTTTGTGACAGATATATTGTCGCATTCTCATACTCCAAATATCATATTCTCCCTTCCTGATGATAGGGATTTTCTTGCTGTGATAGTGGGTGGAGGAATGCTTATTCTGCCATCTTACAATGGAGTTCTTTTTTATTCAGTGTTTCCTACAAGCTCTTGATAACACTTGTAGGTATCTGTTTACTGAATAGTATCTTAAACCTTCTGCCTTTAAGGGTTTGTTTTACCTTAGATAATCTAAAGCAACAATAATGAAACACTGATTTGAACACTATTGATTATGCGGAAACTAATCCATGATGCTAAGAAGAACAATATAAAGAATCACAAAAGAACTTTATATTATCACTTGAATCTGCCTAGGTTACAGATTACAAAGACTATGATTGCTAATCGATCTCTATTAATCTGTGCAGAACTATATCTACTAACTATGCCTAGGGTTCCTTTTATAGACTAAGGAAACCTAATGGGGCTTTTACAAACGACGTTTAGGTATAAGATCATGCATATCCTTTCCAGCATTATCTCATGCATTATTTTCATAAACTGGTTACTAACTATTTTATACTAACGGTACTAATAAATGATCAGTACGAAATTTTGTTACTGTCAGTACAAATTACAACTAGCGTGGGTCACTAACTAAATATTGTGCAAGCATTGAATTCACAAAAAGTCGAATCTAAATTTTACAAACAAACATAAACCTTAAATTAAAAAACGGTAAACTATTCAAAAAGCGGTAAACTATTCAACCCCCCTTAAATCACTAGTGGTGCTCAATTGAGGCTAAACACGACCATTTTATGGGTTATACCACGAGCCCAACTTTCTTCCCAGAAGCAATTCAACTGTTAGGTTAAATTGAATTTCTAGTGAAATAGATTCTCCAGTAGTCATTCTCATTTTAGAAATTCAATTTCACTAGATGTCAATCCTACTAGGAATGTGTTAGCTTTTAGCATATTTTTGACCATTGCTAATAACACAAGCATTATGAACATTTAGACGTAACAAAGCATCGTCAATACAAGTGTGAATTGCAATTCGATGATTATTCTTTTCGTCTTATGATCGATTTTGTAATTTCATGTAATAACTAAAAATAATTAAACATATAGACTCGAAAAATATCTATGGTCGTTTTATTGATATTTCCGTTATGTAGATAAATTCTAATCTCGACTCCATGTTCTTATTTCTAACATTTGTAATTGGATAGAATAATGAGATTAATTATCGTTTGAATAATAATCATCTTTGTACTCTAATTCCACTTACGATCACTTATAGAAAGAAAGCAAATAATAGTTTATAGAATATGTTCCATAATTCCTAATCCTAATCTTAGATAATTGTGTTCTCGGTTTAAATACTTAGTTAAAAATAATGTTATGCTTATTTGGTAAAGAGAGAAAAAGGTATAACAAAAAGGTGATTTTGAGTCTTGATTCGTGCTTTTGAATTGTATGAGCAAAGTTACATATGTTGTGCGTTTGCTCGTGTTTGGTTTTTTGGAAATGACAACTTTACCAAATGCATTGCAAGGTAAATTACTCGAATATCTCGAACGAAACATTCAAGTCGTGAATCCAACTTTGACGTGCATTTTATACATGTTATTATTAATGATAGGAACACACCTATTAGACATGTAGACTCAATATAACATCATTATCACAAGTGTGAGTTATGAACCGATGTATATCCTTTTCGTCTTCGAAAAGGATATCAACCTAGTGTGATTAAGTACGCAGATTTGAGATAATATATTTTATTATGATTTTGATATAATCTTGAAGCTAGACAAATAATGAATCCGATTTCATATCCAAACTCAAAAACATGGCAATTAGATCCGAAAAATGATATCAATCATAATTTGAATAATGAATCAATATATATCTGAAATCTTTCTTGACCCTCACAAACATTTTTTTAAAAGAAATAAAATAAAGATTTTCCTAATGTGTTCCATTAAGAGTAAGACTAGTATTAAGTGTGAGATCATTTGAAATGCTAAGTTTATTTGTTTCTTTGGGATTGTCATATATTTTATATATGAGTAAAGCTTATTCGTTATCAAACAAAATATGCATAGGTTTTGACATTTTAAAGAGTACAAAAATTATCATAGTTATTTTTAAGCATTACGAATCATTTTCGAAACTATTACATGTTTATCTAATATTTTCAAGCTTTTGACTAGAGTGAATGTTTTCACTTCAAGTTAATGTTAATGTGAAAATTTATGCGAAGATAAAACTTTAAGATGAAAGTGTTTTCGTACTAAGAAAGTTAAGCTTTCAAATTTAGGATTTAAAACAATTCCTATGTTCATTTTAATCCAAATATTTATTAGTTGTGATTGTGAATTAGACTAATGCAAGCACAAACTAAGTTCAAAACACATTTTCCTTTTCTTACATACTAATGTGTTATTATGATCTTTTCTCTTGTTTAGACAACCTATGTTTAAGCAAGATAATAGGATGACACGACTTAGAGACCTTGTTGAGACATTGATAAAATGTAAGTGTTGAATATATAGTGTTGACACATTTTATCACTTAAACTAGTAACACGATAGTCATGCAAGACAATATTTTTCAAAAGGTTTGACACACTTGCTTAGCTCTCAATCCTAAGTGGGTTAACATAAATTATAGGATTTACAAAATGTTGATATAACATTTGTAAACATAGTGATCTATACCTATATGCAATGCAAAAGCAATTTCTCAACTTAGTGCAAGAGATCTTCCATAAGATCAATTGACGCATATACATGAACACTAATAAATAACACACATAACGAGATTATGCTAATCAACAAAGAAGCTCAACTACAAATGCAATAAGCATATCAAAGATTGATTAACAATATTAAGATGCAAAGTAGAACAAATAATCATTTAGCATAACACACATAAATACTACACTTCGTTTTGTGTATGAAATATAACAATGTATATATAGCTTGATTTTATTTGTAAATAAATTAGTTTTCTCCTCATTAGTAAGTTTGAAAAATATATTTACTTTCCAATGATAAAATACACCAACTTTCAAAAAGAAACCAACTAGAAGTGTCCGACTCGAAAGGAAATGTTAAAATCAACTTTTTACGCTAAAACAAAATTTTGGTTTAGGACACTCTATGGCATTTTGCTTATTTGACAAACTTAAAATTTAAATTAGCCAGTGAGACTAATTCCATTGTAAAGTACACTAAAAATACTTCAATTTTGGTTTTTAAATCATCGAAATCCGACGCATGGTTGATTTTCTACGAATTTTTAAAGTTTGACAAAAAACTAAAAATGTCATAGACGGATCTCATGGCGCACAAGTGGTGAAATTTTGGCAGAATCGTTTATTTCACTTTTAGACACATTATTCCCTTTGTATGGGATTTTTTAAAAGACCTTCAAGTTATTGTAACACTTTATATTTAACACCAAAACTTGTAAGTACTAAACAAAGAACTTTTTATATTATGTGTCGCTTGATAGGAAATTTGATACACGGACCGTGCTTTATTTTAAAAACTATTTGTTTTGAAAACTAGAGCGTCGTGGCTCTGGTACCAATTGTGGAATCGTAGAGGGGGGTGAATACGTTTCCTTTATAAACTTAAGACTTTTGTATCAAACAACCAATCAAGTTTATACCACAACAACTATAATAATAACATCAAACAAATCATATCACCACAACACAATATACAACACAAACATAGATGCAATGCAAACATAAATATAAAGCAATAAAGGCAAATATAAATGTAAAGCGATAAGTAAAAGAAAGTGCAAATCGGACACGATGATTTATAGTGGTTCGGCTACGAAGCTCCTCTTCGCCCTACTCCACTCCCCGAGTACCCAACTCGAGAGTTACTTCACTAGATCAACAAGCTCCTTTAAGGTGGAGAAAACCATACAACATCGCTTACACTTTATCCGGTACTAAGCTAAATACCGAGTCCTACTTCGAGGTAGAACCAACCTAACGTCGCTTACACTTTATCCGGTACTAAGCTAAATACCGAGTCCTTCTTCGGGTACAACCAAACCCGTTATGTTTTATGGCCCAACATAACAAACCTTGTGTTTTATGGCCTAAACACATAAACCACCTAACATCTAGTTTGTTGTATAATGATTGATACACAAATGTATATAATGATTATCTAAGACATAATTCTCAATTGGATGTAAAAGCCTAATCTAAAACATCAAGATCACTAAGCATGATGTTGTTGATGAAGATGACAAGTCTCTTGCCTTGTTGTGATAGATCTTCATATATGTAGGTATGTGGTGGATGATGATGGCAAGATCTCTAAGCTTGCTTGAATGGAGGATCATGTAGAATCATGCTTGCAACAAATGAAAGTTAGAAGCATTATGATCAAGGGTTATTGGGGTTTTGATGACATGATTAATTGTGTTTTTACATTGTAAAAACTTGATTATAATGATCCCTAAATGTGTGTAATAATGTGGGAGAAATGTTATGCAAAGCTTTTTTCAAAAACTGAGCAAATGGGTGGTATTTATAGAAAACCCAAAACTTGGCCGTCAAGGTGCTACGGATCCAGGGATGGTGGATCCGTTTGCCTTTTAGGTGGATCCGTGGGTCGCATGGTCCAATTTTAAAATTGTTAAAAATCTTTTCAAATCTTTTGCTTAGATATTTATTGTACTTATAAAATCTGATTAGATATTGTTCTAGAAGAGAAATCAAATCTTGTAAGATTTGTTTCCAAAAATGGTTAAGCAAGAATAATTAGTTTTGTCTTTATTTCCTAATTATTTTGTCCTATTATCTAATATGGCTAGACATATTTTGATCTTCCAAGATTGTTTCCTAATACGGAAGATTTCTTCTAGAAGAAAGATCTTGTGTTAGTTAACTAAGTAATTAAGTTTTATCATATTCTCTAATGTGATTAATTACTTATTAAGTGTAAGTAAACTTACAAAGGTTGGTTTGTTAATTAGGTTGACCATAATGCAAATAACAAACATATTCATACTTTTAGTTGAAGCATGAGTAGACTCGATACGTCGAGAGGTGTTGATGAATGTATGCTTTGATGAGTTGTGGTCACGAGTAACTTGCACATTTTACGTTATGTATTACAAGTTACTTGTTTGTCATTATTAAAACCAAAGGACTAGTTTAGTTTAAATATTGTAATATTTGCACTAACATATTACATTAAATACATACGTGAGATCCTAAGTATGATCATCACTTTTATATTTCCAACGGGTTTAATATATATTATTAGATTGCTATTCCTTAAAGTTCTTTCAACCTAAAATTTCCGTTGTACATAAAGTAGTTTATAAGAAAACGTATAACTAAAATTACCAATCTTAAAAGTTTTAATTACATGATATTTTTCGCTACAACATGCGATACCCTTCTAGTTAATTTAAGTTCATATAATCACTTCTCTTTATCTAAATTCTTATACTTATTACTTACTTTAACTCTTCGAAAACAAAACAAAAAGAATTAGGCCCATAAATTAACAAAGTACTTAAAAAAATTCGCATCTAAGTAAATTTATCATTATTAAAAAAGATAACTGGATAATTTTCCACATCATCAAAATATTTTCGCATATTATCTTTTACAACAAAACACAAGCTTTTAACAACATTAAATAACTAAGATACCCATGTCTCCTTCTATGACATAGTTTTTTTAGGGTTAAGTCCATAAATAGCGCACAAACTTTTTCAAAATTTCATACTTAGGTAACGAACTTACAAATATACTATTATCACCCATGAAACCAACTACCACCGGTAGAAATAGGTAATATTACCATTTGGTTTCCACATTAGCAATTAGGGCTCACTTTTTTTCCTTTATCACTCATATACAGTTATTTTTGTTTCCAATAGTTTATTTATTTTTCATGATAATAAAACACAATCACATCTAACATATTTCATGAAAACAAAACACAAACACATCTAAACTTAGAAATTTCATTACTTAACATTGAAATTTCATTCTTAAAGTAGCATAAGGTTTGATCAACTAATACATGCCAGAGTAGCAAAAACTTAGCATAAGGTTATCATAATTATGTTTTAACATAAATATTGTTTTAACAACTAGATGAAATATAAACAAAATAATGAAATGCTTTGATCAGCTTCTACCTCAAAGCTTTCTTTTCCCATTTGCCTTTTCTGCACAACTTCGAGGTTTCTTGACTCCAAAAGACCTTTACACAATACAATCCTATGTTTCAACATTTGCTATCCCAAGAACGCAATTCTTGATTGGAACATGGGCTTTTAACAATGACTGTTGGAGTTGGCTTCGTTGGACTTTGGAATTTTTTTATCTCCGGACTTGGAAATCATGAATCCTAGAATGTCCTCATCCTTGGTATCATCGTACCATTTGAGCAATGCTTTTGATGGCCCCTTGCTAGACACAATGTCCTTTGAGCTGCTTCTTTGTTCAAAGCTGCTACTTTGATGTTGTTGTCAGCTACCTTCTATCTACATGTATTATACTTACAAATTCACAAAATGTGTAGTTCAGATCCAAATAAACCTTAGAAAGACACACAAATATACTAATGAACTAATCAACAACACCCATGTGTAACATCAACAATGCCTTCTATTCAAGAAGGCTTACCTACTAGGTTGTCATCTTATAATCCTAAAATGATTTCTATTGAATAATGCTTACCTACTAGGCTACCATCTTATAATCTTAAAATGTTGAATTGTAGTTTACATCCATTACAAACACAATGAACAAATGAAAATTATCATGTAATCACAAATCATATGCTCTTAGTTAACATATGTAACTATAACAACTATCTACAATCTATATACATTCGTCGCGATGGTATGTTTCGTTTTGCGTAACGATTAACGGTTTGTGAGATATTTAATTTTTAAAAAATAGGGTGAAAGTGGGTTTTTTAATTAAATTAAAATAAGAATTAATCTAAACCATTAGATGAAAATAAAATGGATGGATAAGATGAAGCGGTTTGTTCTTTTTTTTGACCATGTTCCTTATGGAACTTTTCTCATTGATTCATATGGCCAACATGATTCAAAATATATCAAGGCAATTAATCCTTTCGGCCTATTTCAATTGAAAGATATATCAAGAGATAAACAATGCTCCAAGTAAGATAACATCGAATTCATAAACATTTATATTCATAAATCATAGCAAAATCATCCAAATATTATTCAGGTTTTACATATAAGAAGCAAAGTAACAGTGCCAATATTTTGACTACAACAACCACCAATCCAAAACTAACAATTCCATGATCAACCAACAACCAAATGCTACTGAGATAACCCAAAAAATACCATGTAACTTCTGGAAATCCGCAACATATCACCAAATGGAGTGTTTGGTAACAAGGTTTATGGTGATGATCTTGAGAGAATTTGGTGTGAATTCTCCAAGAATCAAAGTGATACGTGTTAAGGTTATGGAAATGGATGGTATATGATCTAAATATGGTGTAGAACTTCTGGAAATATGTGTTTTAGTGGTGGTTTATAGTGGAGAGTGGTGGTAGCGTGGCGGTTTAGAGGGGTGTTTGGATCATTGGATCTTAAGAATCCTCACCACTCCTTCCTCCTCTCCAAAGGCTACAGAGATTGTTTGTGTGTAAGATAGAAGTTTGTGTGTGAGATGATGTTATGGGAGAGCCAAATGAGGGTATTTATAGGATTTTTCGAGGCCAAAGTGCGCCTCACTTATAAAAAAGTGCGCAGCTGATACGTCCAAACACACTATATATAATATAATATATAAGGATGTAATCAATAATAGTATAGTAATAAGTATTCTGTGAGGATTCTATAAGATTACTTTTATCCAAAGTAATATCTAAAACCTCCCGGGTCGTTATTCCTCGAAGAAGCGTGAATTGAGATTCGGTAACGTCCGTGATCGCGCGTTTTGAATGGTTTATAAAGATTTTGATTTTGGTTTTCTAAGTCCTACTAAATATAAATGACATGTAAATAAATGCACGAAAACAAGAAAGCAAGTACAACCAGATTAAGCCCTAAAATTTCAAATCTAATTTCTAAACCTAAAGAATGATAAAAGAAAATTTTCAGAAAAGGAATTATAATTTTTTTGATTATTTTTCTATTTTTTATGAATTTTTAAAGTTTTAAACAAAATAAAAATGTTTAAAAATAGTAAACTTAACACTAAAAATCTGGAAAAATCACAAAAAGTCTAAAATAATACAACTGATTTTATAAAAATGCTAGTAAAGAATAAGCTGACTAAATAAGCCCTATAAGCCCTAAAATAAGCTACGGATTATATTGAAGAAAGTGATAAAAGTAATTTAAATGCGAGGTTAAACAGATAAGTCTCAAGGGCGCTAGTGGTAGTGGAGTGTGGTGTTAAGGCTGGTAGAGGGGAGAGGTTCAGGGTTCGAGTCTTGCTCACCCTTTACTTCCCCTTTCCCAGTTTTTATTTATTTTCTTTTTGCAATTTGTAAAAATAAGCTAATAAACCAACTTTATAGAAAAAAACACTTTTGCTTTTTACTTGCAAATAATCACAGAAAAAGGGAACAACAAGCCACATATGGCTATAAATCACAGAAGTGAATACAGCTTAAAAGACACTAATTTAAGATCATATTTATACATTAAAAAAAATAAAACTATCGTTACATATATTAAAAAAATGAGAATCGTTAAATGTAGTATTGAGTTATTATAATTTTTATGAGTTCATCTGCCAACAAGTTAAGCTTTTAAGCGGAGTTTACGCTCTTATATTTGAAGCTAAGCACTTCTGTGGATTATAGCCATCTTTTGTTCTTCAACCCAAAATCACTTTATCAACAAAACTACCCCTCCCCTTAAAAAACCTCCTCAAACACAAAAAACAAAACCCCAAATCCCAACCCCCACCCCCCCAACCCCAAAGACCAACCAAATCAAACCAATCACCCCCCCCCCACTACTTTGTTTAATGTTTTGGGCAAATAAGCTCAGACAAGCTTATAATAAGCTCAATTAATTTTTCAAGAGCTTAAATCTATTCCTAAAACCAGAACTAAACTTTTCTTAAGCACATTAATCAACTAAAAAGCTAAAAAAAAAATCATAAAAAGCTAAAACAAAAATGAGTAGTCCTACTACAAACAGCCCAAACCACCATCTTTAAGCTTAATTTTAAGCTTGAAGATGGAACATTATGGCAAAATGGTAAAGATCAAAGTTCAAGCTTATATATAAGACTATAAGATTCAGCTTTGAAAATAGAGTTTGAAACACATTTAAGCAAGAAAATGCTTAATCGAACCTACTTGGACCTGTTATGGAAACCAGTTTGGGTGTGGAAAAAGGGTAAAAAAATGGTTTTAAAAAATGGTTAAACATCAAAAACTCATTGACAATAACTTTGTAAACCAGATGTTAGACTCAAAAATAAAGATAAATAGATCTTGTAAAACAAACTTATTAAGCACTTTTAACTTCAAATCTTGAAGAATTCAAGCTAGGTTAAAAACTATACCCACTAAGAGGAAATAATGATATGAAAGATTGAATTTTGACTAAAACTTCACTAAATCTTGTTTAATCATGAACAAGAGCTGACTTTAAAGAAATCCAAATAACCAAAAATGTCAATGAACACCACCAGTTCTAACTTAGAGTTAGAACTGGTCTTATTCCAAACACCCCTTAATAAACTGATTTTGCAAATTAAGCTTATGAAAATGGATTTTTTAACACTTAAACTTGAAATACCAGATCCTAAACTTCCTAATAAGAACCTAATTAGCAAGCCTAAACAACTAAATAAGCCAAATTATCAACAAAAGATTATGAAACTAGAGATGGAATTTTAGCACATTTTAAGCACAAGCATGAAAACTAAGATCTAATCTATAACAATAAAAAACAGATCCACAAAACACTTAAACAAGTAGAGATAAGCACATTGAATCAGAAATAGGCATTCAAATAAGCAATAATAAGCAAATGCAAAATATGACTAGAGATTGAACTTGGAAACTTACAAGAGGTCCTTAGAACTTGATGTAGACCTAAAACTAATCCTAACACCCTCTAATCCAGCCTATGAATAGCTTCAAACCAAATCTAATACCAAAACCAAACCAGAAGCTTCCAAAACCAACTTCAACTTTAAGACTTCAAACAATGAGCTCAAATGAGCTTAGATAAGCTCAATAAGGATGTAAAGAATAGAATTGAATAGAATGAACAATGACTTTGATATGAATGAATGAAACAGTGGAAATGGAACAATATTTTTGGTATTTTTATTTATTGATAATGAAAGTTTACAATACGAGAAAGGTAAATGACAAGGGTAATGTAAATGAAAAATAAGTAAATTGGTAAACCAATTCTAAATGCATAAATTGGAACCGTCTAAACCTAACAATGAGCTATCTATTTATAGACTTGACAAGATGAGCCCTTGAGGTGATCTGTGATTCTTTTGTGAGTAGCAAGTGGAGTGAAGTCCAAGCAATAAATCCCCACCATCTAATCTTTCATTTAATCTTCTTAACTTGATCTTGGCCATTGATTAGATGAGGCCTCACACGGATTGCCAACGTGGCAATCTGTTGAGAGTAGCACACGCTTTCCTTGTGATCTTGAGGAACGTCTGAGTTGATGTTGACAGCTACTAAACTTGGGCTGATTTTTTACCTTTGTTTGAGTAGTTAACCATGGCGGGTGAAATTGTATAGAAAAGATGTACCGTAACATCTGTTTTAACTCGTGCCTCTTCTTTAACCGTTGACCAGGGTTTAAAAACTTTGACTTGGGTTGTGTGAGATTGGGCTAGTTTATGGTATGGGCTGGTGGAATTTGTGGAAAGTGTTATATAACACTTTAACGAGTGTTAAATGAATTTAACGACCATTTAGTTTTGTAGTGTAAAATTTAACGACTGTTAGTCCTTTTGATGTTTTAAGGACTAATTGTGTTATTTATTTTGACGGTTTTGGGATTTTTGAGGTTTAAGGACTTGTCTTGGGTTTTCACTTGGAAATTGCACAACTTTGCCTCGGCTTTTCACGCTCTTTTCATTCCTGTGTCTGGTTTTGTCCTTTTTAGGCTTGTTTTTGGTCTTTTCGTCCAATATCCGTTCCCTGCACATGAATAACATAAAACACACAATATACAATACATTTTTGCCCTTTTATGGTCTTTTTGGCCTAATATAGTGTACAAATGGTATGTGTAAATTAGCACATACCAAATTCCACCATACTAAGATATTGCAGTGTCCTCACGCAATATTATGAATGTACGTTATGAAAACCAACGAATTTAAAACCCTTTGACTAATAACCTTGAAAAAGTAGCTTAGTGTTCGTCAAAGGAGATTTAAGGATCGTTTATTTTTAAAACGCCCCGGTTTTTACCTTTTACTATAAATATCCTTGTATTAATCATAACGAAACACATATTTAACTTTCATTGTAAATTTACAACTTTTAGGATCATTGAATAAGAAATACATTAGTGCTCAAAAAGGTACATTCGTCATTCTTGATTTTTTACTAGTCCCCAAACTAAGTTCAAAAATGAAATCATTGCTCGATACAAGTTAAGAATGCTGACACTACTCATAAATACTAATTGTGTATTACTTTTTCTCCCGTTATCCTAATTTTGTATCTTAAGATTTTACGTAAGTCATATACCCGAAGACTCTTTAAGACTTGTTTTGATACTTGTTATATCCAAAAATAAAGCGGGACGGTTGAAAATAAAATTTAGCTTCCACCCTTATCCTTGAAAACCCGATGAAGAGAACGAAATTTGGCTTTTGTTGCTTTTGTCATAATTCATGTCATATACCCTAAGGCTCTTTAAGACATAAATCAAGTAATATTATTTACACCATATACCCTAAGGCTCTTTAAGACTTGTTTTGATATTTATTAAATCCGAAAATAAAGCGGGACGGTTAAAAATAAAATTTAGCTTCCACCCTTATCCTTGAAAACCGATGAAGTGACCAAAATTTGTCTTTTATTGCTTTTGCCTTAATTCATGTCATATACCCTTAGGCTCTTTAAGACATAAACCAAGTAATATTATTTACACCATATACCCTAAGGCTCTTTAAGGTGCAAATAACTAAGCAACATTTTTTAATCATTAATTTTATTCATACCATATACCCTAAGGCTCTTTAAGATACAAATAATTTCATGATTAGTATTACTTATGCCATATACCCTAAGGCTCTTTGAGGCATAAGTGAAGCAATAATCCATGTGATGCATATAATAAGCCAAAATTCGAATCATCGACTTCCAAGTCAAAGGAAAGTTACTAAAAATTAAGTTGAACCGGACAACCTTACTTATTAAACATTTATGCATATAAGTGAAACAAGCTAATGGGAGAAAAAGCTACAATTAATACTTATGAGCCTTAAAGAAATCCAACTATTCCACGTTTAGCATCCAACTTATATTCTACTCTATCATTTTTCGTTCTTTGCAAAATTTTGAAGTTAAGAAAACGCTTAGTCTTGAAAGTTAAGGGAAAAGCTAGAGTTTAAAAACTCGATCAAGTCAAAAGCTACCTAGTTCTACGGGCCTACTTTTTACTATATATTTTTAAATTTTCATCATCATCATTTTTTTTACAAATAGAACAATAAAATTTTAAAATTTTGGTCAAAACGAGGTTGCAAGGGACACAGCAAGGCACAGGTAAGATCATATTTCAGCAGAAACCCCCCCACACTTAAAATGGAACATTGGCCTCAATGTTCAAAAATATCAGATTTTACCCCCACACTTAGGAACGAAAAAGGAAAATGCAAAAAATTCCAAGTGTGAAAGGGGAAACACAATAAATATACATGATCAAGATTGAAGATTCCAAAATAAGCAGAAGATCGAAGACTGGATGATTGAAGGATTGAAAACAAGCACGAGTCTTCAAGATCTTAAGGAATCCTACAAAAACGGAACCACATACCATAGAAAGAAGCACGCCCCCATACTTGGGATATAAAATAACACACTCACTTATTAATCAAAAAATAGAAAGAAGAAAAGACACGGGTTGCCTCCCGAGAAGCGCTTATTTTTGTTCACCAAGTCTTGAGTCTGACTCAATCCCCCATACATGAGCTTGGTCAAGGGGGATAGAAATTAAGATACAAAACATCCAAGTGAGGAATGTCCCCTCCAGAAATCATCATCGGGCTCTTAGAAAAATCAAAAATGATTTTGCCCCGATGAGATAAA
>BQNB010053754.1:0-10035 GCA_026074375.1 Tanacetum coccineum
AGGTTGATCTTTGGTTTTCTTAGAGGAAGATACATCATGATCCTTTCTTTTCTTCTTCTTAGAGTCTTTATCAGGATCAGCAAAAGGGTCTTTATTATGATCATCCCTTCGATGCTTCTTCAGAATAATTGACTCTGCTAGCTTATCCATATCATCCTCATCAACACTTAGAGAAACTGCAAGAGCATGGAACATAGCTTTATGTGCTGGGTGTCTGTTGTATGCCTTGTTTTTCTCCATCATTTGATACAACTTGTCCTTTTAATCATATATATCACAAGCTATTTGATTGAATATTGTTGAGGAGTGCTTAGGCATGCTTTGCTTGGCTGCCTTCTCCTACTTGATTTTACTGAAATTAGGAATGTCTTTTGATAAATCAATCTGTTTGAGACGTGCCTCAATAGATTTGTCAACATATTCTTGAATATTAAAATTTGACATTCCATTAACCTGCCTCTCAAGTCTATATACTCTGTTTTCTAGAGATGTATCATTATCTAGAGATTTTTTAGACTGCAACAGAATTCTTTTAATCTTGATTTGTTTTTGGTTGTGTTGGTGGTGGTTGGGTAGGTAATATTGTTATTTCAGGAATCATTGTCACGGTTGTATCAACTAGTAGAGTTCTTAGTGCAGCTGCTGTAGCTTATTTAACTGGTACATCCACCATTGATTGAACTTCAAGTTTAACCGGAGCTTTAAGAATGTCAGACAAATTCACTTTAGCAGGCTCACTGATGAACTGATTAGTGAAACCATTAGAAGATAAATTTTGAGAAGAGCTTATCAGAGTTGCTTTAGGCTTCTGTGGCTGTGCTTCTGCCATTTAAACATCAGCTTGTGCATCACTAGTTGGTTGATTGCCACCTTGATTAGTATACTTTTCTTCACCTCTAGTCAGTTTTTCTACAACTTGATCATCAGCCACTTAATCTTCTATGTCTTTCTCAGCATATGTAGTCTTTGCATTATCAGCCTTTTTAGTGACTTCATCTTCATCACTTGAGATGTCTTCTACTGCTACCTCAGAATAAGAACTTGAGCTACTAGAGCTGCTATTAGACTCATTTAGAACCTCTGGATTCACTTTAGCTCCCTCATTTGAGCTTTTATGAACTAGCTCATCAGGAACCTTTAGAGTTATACCATATCCTTCACTTGAGTCTTTTGAACGTTGTTGAATATAGAAGTCTTCTTTGCTAGCTTTTTGTGCTTTCTTCATATCCAACTTTAATTAATAAGCAACATATAGTATTTCCAATCCTTTTAATTTCTCTGAATGATCAATTCTTTCTTCTTTCAACTTCTAATTCTTGGTGAGCTTCTCCACCAATAACAACAATAATCGATATTTTTCTGACTAATGGTACTACTTCTTCTTCCTTAGTCTCCTCAGAATCACCCAGATCATCCATTTGTTTTGACTCTTCGACTTCTTCAGTTACTGTTTTGGATCATCTTTTCTTTGGAATTCTTAATTGCTCTATAACTATTTTGACCACTTTCTCGGAAAGTAATCCTTTACCTCCCTTCACAGCAGTTGTAGGTGCTCATACAGACTTCTTGAAGTACTCTAAATACTCAGCAGAAGCCTTTATGTTATCATTCAGCATCACAGCTGCAATTGGCATTCCAAAGACTGGATCTATTATTCCCTTGCTTGCAAACTTCAGGTTTCCAAGTGTTGTGTCGAGTTTGATAACATGTTGGAAGGATAGAGGTCTCTTGGGGATTTTATCATTCTTGGACATCACGTACTTAACAATAAGCTTTGTAAACCTCGGGTATGGCATAAGCTCTTGTTTTTGTTTACTGTTCCTTCTGGTCTCAGTTTGATGTTTGAATTCTTTCCAAATGAGAACAGCAAAGTCAATGTTGTTGCTTGTGACCATTCCTTATAATAGTTGAAGCATTGGAAGTCTTGGACGATCATAAGCACTACCCTTCCCTGTTAAATATCTATTAATCATTACCATAAATGTTCTCCAAGGTTGGTGTAGTTCATTGACTCTTAGTGTAGAGATGATCTTGATAGGCTTAATACATCCAAATTTGTTGACGAAGCTGATGATCTCTTTCTCAAGAGTTAGAGGTACAAAAGGATGATCATCGTGTTTTGAAGTGATGCTTAAGGCATTACAGAGTAAATCAGCATCCACTTCTATGACTTGATCACCTATTGTGAAGTAGTATTTCTGTAACATCCCGCTCCGATAATGAGACAAAGAGTTACGTTATGGTGTCATATCAGAACATATAAACGCAAGCGGAAGACTTTATTAATTAAAAATACCAAGTCATAAAACAAAATGACTTCCAACAGTATTAAATTCTAACAAAGTCAAATGAAAGAAATCTTCAAAAGGAAAGGTATTAAAACATAAATCCAAATCCAAAAGGGTTCTTCTAAAGGTGGTCCTCTAAAAGCTCCTACTCTCAACACTCATATCCCAGCTTCCCGCTTAGTACCTGCCGTAGGAAAGAAAACGCGGCTGAGCTAACGCTTAGTGAACAAATATAATATAATAACGGCTATAAATTGAAGAATGAACGAAACGGATCACGAGAACTTGCCAACAATGCTAAACGATTATATTATATATATATATATATATATATATATATATATATATATATATATATATATATATATATATATATATATATATATAGAACAATGAATAGGATAAGAGTAATCAAAGGAAATGCCCACGAGCCCAAACAAATGTCTAAAGCATGCCACATGCTTAGACCCTAAACAAATAATCAGATAGTCATAATCAAATGTTAAACATGTATAGCATTCCTCTGATGTACCTAATGTTGATATGGGGTGCTTATAGCACAACACACAACCATTCACTAGACTGGAACGGAACAAAGTTACCTAGGATGCATCCTCGCTCCCTGCAGAACAAAAGTCATATCCTATACACAAGCATTATGGCGAGTGTTACGGAAATAATAATCAAATCATAATAAGTGCACATACAAAAGGGAACGTCGTGGACTAATCACACCGCCACAGATAGTGTCATGCCATTGGTGCATCAATGACATGGTCATGGTACCTCCATGACTAGATACAAATAGCTCGGGCAAAGATTTAAGTCAAAAGTAAATGTGAAAAGTTTTAAATATTTTTTTTTATTTTTTTTTTTAAATAATATACCCCCCCCCCACCCCCCCCCCCCCCCCCCCCCCCCCCCCCCCCCCCCCCCTAAACCCCCCATTATTTTTATCCAAATATGGGAAACGAATCTTGTAGATATTCCAACAAGAACAACGGTTCATACCAACGAATATCGAATTAAACGGATTGTCAACATCATACGAGTCATGAATTTCGTATAGCAAAATCAAAGGAGAATATCAAACAAATATCAATGAGATCAACTAGCATAACCTAACAATGAGAATGGAAGTATCCGTAGTTTAAGGTAGGTTATATGTACAAATAATTGAACGGGACTAAAGAACCCATAAATCGTAACAATAGTAAAGAGAGGTATGTATCAAGAATATCTGTACCTTAACGAATAAGCAATCGGAGAGAACGAACACGAAGACAAAAGATCAAAACCTCTTCACCGAATGTACACAATTCCATGATTACATATTATTATCTATCTTATTTCATAAGTTTTATCACTTGATCTTACCATAAATAAAGTTTATGATGCATTCTTAGCTTCTCCTAAAACAAATAAGTCGAGATTACGGTCGACTACACACGAATCATCCATCACCAATGCAGGAGATGAATTGATGACATGAGGCCTATTACCAGTAACTATATTCACATATGAGCCACCCTTTTCCTGAGACTTAGGTTGCCTAAACCCAGGTGCAACATCATTAAATCCCACAAAGACTTTTTGAATCAGAGCAGCATTAGGTCTTTCATATCGCACAGGGTTCGCAAATAAGTGGAATCGGCCAATCCAAATCGTATTGAGGTTCTCAATTAAGCGATCTAAATTATTTACCTGAATGAAACGCACAAAAGCGAATTTTTTCCCTGACTTAGATTTCTTGTTAGGCATAAAAACATCCACCACGGTACCATATACTTTGCACGCCTTCCAGAGAGATCCCTGGTGTTTCAATCATCAGGGAAATTAGAAACATATACCGATTTGGAGACCTTGGAGGTTTGATCAAATTTGGATTGAAGAGGGTTCTGGTATCGATGCCCCATGAATGCAGCGGGAAGATTGGAAACGGAAATGGAATCAAAGTGAAAAAAAGGAAGAACAAACTAAACCCTTAGATCCGAAGATGAGAACAACGCCTAACACACTCGATATAAGATTAATCAAAGATTAATCTCAAGATCAGGGGTTATAGCGATTTCAAACACTACGGAAAGAAGGAGATTAGATTGCTAATTTGGTGGAATTTTTTTGAGACGCCGCCATGGGAGATTAGATTGGTATGAGAACTAATTGGTATAGAGAGTATATGTGTGTCTATTTTCTACGAGCCTGACTAATGTCTAATTTTCAAGTCTTGGAAAGAGAAGTTTGGTTAAAGCCTTTAAGCTAAAGATTTATTTGAAGAACAACAAACTAATAAGGGGAAAAAGAAGGTAAAACTAGCTTATAATATAGGAGCATGTCCGTAAGATCATCTTTGTCAGTAGGAGCAATGAGTTTATAAAAAAGTTTCTGGCATTCGGAGATAATATTATTCTTTGACAAATTTTTATTTTAAAATTTGACGTATCTTAGAAGAAAAGACTCAGGGTCCGGAAAAAAATTGTTTCTAATAGGATTTGAACCTATACTAAAGGTTTAGAAGACCCCTGTCCTATCCATTAGTCAATGGACGCTTTTCATTAGGCTAAACGTAATGGGACGACCTTTTGCGGTCGGTCGTCCCATGTGGCAATAAAAGGGACCTGGTCACCCCACTACGCCGATCGAAGCAAGACCTGGTCACCCCCAACCTTTGCAAAGTTAAGGTCTTCTGCACGACCTTACAATTGGGGGAAGATTTCGTATTAAAAAAATTAACACTTTCTTTTATATTTTTATTTAAAAAAAATAAACAACCCCCCATTCACTATAAAATCTCACTTTTTATACCATTTTAATCACAAAACACATACATTTTATACACTTTCATTATCTTTTTTAAATGGTTTGTTCGATACCACATAGCGACGATGAAATCCAAGCTTTGGTTCAAAAACAAATTGACGAAGATATGGTTCATCAGAAAGCGATTTTGGATTTAGCCTTGCAATTTAATAATGCATGCACAACTAAAGAAGATCTTAGAAAAACATACGAGAATTGTAATCGCATTCCACAAGAGAGCCGTGCTTTGATCGACACTTTCTTAAAAGAAGGTTCTGATAAAGATTACGAGCTAAATCTTTCTATGTACAGAAAGGCGGCAAAACTAGAAAAACAAATGAATGCTAAGTTAGCTTGGATACATGAAAAATACAACCACCGCTCAGAAACCCATATAGGTGGTTCGTCATCACAGACACATGAGATTGGTGATGTATACCTTACTGCGGAAGAGTTACATCAACTACATCTAGATGAAGAAGCCTTAAGAGAAACACTAGAAGAACAAACAATGGATGAAAAGGCACGGGAGGAGAAGATTAGGCAAAAACAAGCTGATGATGATGAATACTTTATGGAATTTGGGGTGATGAGAATTGATTCAGATTACGAGTCATCAGATTAATAAACTAGAAACTATTTTAGTGTAATGTTGTTTTAATTTAATGTTTTAAATAAAGTATTGTATTTTAAATTCCGTTATTATATTTTCAAATTTTGAATTCCAACGGCTAGTTTTTCGTTATAAATACCCCCACCATCTCCTCATTATATCACACAACTTCTTATCCAACTATCCAGATGGATTCCAATTTCACTAACGAAAATGATCCATGGGAATACAGTCTTGATATAGACGATTCTGATCTCCATTTAACACATGTTCTGCGTTCGTCTAGTAGCGCACATGTTGAACCATCTCCATACACCCCAAATCCAGTTACCATAATACCCGGTCCTGCGGGTGTTGTTCAGCTCTCTAATAGCATATGTGTTGAACCATCTTCCTCAACCCCAAACCCAGTTAGGATAATACCCGGTCCTGCGGGTCTTGTTCAGCGAGCCAAGCTGCTTAAAGAAAATGTATTTATTCTTGATCCGGATGGGGCTTTAATGTCGACACAAGAATATATGCAGAAAGTTGTTGAGGATGTGGGTGAGGATGCTGATTTTAACAGTGGGGCGTGGGTTAGCGCCACTAACTATGTGAATGCTTTTGGTGGCACTGTAACTGGATGTTTGGGAGACATCGACAACTTTCTTAAAAAGGGAAAACTTGAACAAGTTGTTGCAATAGTGAAGTCTTGTTCTCCGAATGCTCTTGGAGATTTAAATGTGACTCTGAAAGATCTATCGGGTACAGTACCTGGAACAATACACTACAAAGTCCTTGATGTGGGTAGTTATGAAAAGGATATTACAGTAGGAGCTGCTATGATACTTGCCAATGTCTCAGTTTTTACTCCTAAACCATCAAAGCATTACCTTAACATTACAAAAAGAAATGTGGTTGAGGTTTTCCGTAAGGATACGGTTTCATTAGCTTAACATTATTGTTATTCAATTCCGTAATGTAATTTTCAATTTCGTAATGTAATTTTCAATTCCATAATGTAATTTTCAATTCCGTAATGTAATTTTCAAATTTGAAATCAAACAACTACTATTCCAACGGATACTATTCGAACTATATGTTTTAAAACGTATCTGTGTTGTATTTTTAAATTCCGTCAAGTTCATGTTTTTTATTTTCGTAATTTTTTTCCGTCTTTTCTTCCGTGTATTTTTATTTCCTTATTTTAATTTGTAAAATGTTTAATTATTAATGTAATGTTTTTAAAAAATAAATTTTGTTCGGTGTCCTCTGCGGTCACCACTACATGTGTTTGGTCACTGTGTGGTCTATGAGAGAGAAAGCTGAGTTGGCGCTGACGTGGCGGTGTCCTCCGCGGTCACCACTACATGTGTTTGGTCACTGTGTGGTCTATGAGAGAGAAAGCTGAGTTGGCGCTGACGTGGCGGTGTCCTCCGCGGTCACCACTACATTCAGTCTAATAACAAAGAAAGAAATGATAGAAGTTGTTTTCTTATGTTTTAACTTAAAACGACCAATTATTAACAAGTTCTACATCTAATCTTGTATACAATACAACCACACATTCACTTTCCCTTTAAAACAAATCACCATGAAAATTAAACAAAGAAAGCAAGAACAAATTTAAAGCCGCAAAAGTCTATGCTAAATTGCTTTTATTATAACAATTTGTCATGGACATGTATCAAATGAAAACAAAGAAAATATGAGTAAACATCGCAAAAATTAAACATAAGTCAAGCCATCTATAATAGTGAACCGGGCAAATGTGCCAATCTTTATGTTTTTGAGGTCTAGCAGGAAACACATGAATGGTAAGATGGCATGTGAAGTATACACAATTTGAACCCTTCATATTCTCATAAATTTCGGTTTCTTCTCATGGAATAATCATGAGACTGCGAACAAATAATATTTGAAAAAACAGCATTTAAATCACGTACAGGATAAAATATGGTTCAACAATTGCTTCAATGGTATTCAATACGAAAACAGATTATTCAAATATAATTAAGGTAGTACAATCCAGATATTAAATTCCATGAGCAAGGAATTAAAGGATGGATCAGTACGGTTAAGGAGTAAGGAAAATATCTAGTTATCAACTAGAGGGTTGAGAACAACTCCGACAAATAGAACAGCTTGGGAAGAGTCTTCTCTTATCATGAACATGAATGGATGGTCAGCAACAAAAATTAGCGGTGGAGGTCGATACTTGTTTATTGCAGCACATGTTGTCCTTCCATATACTACACTACAAGCAGCAGCTTTTGTTCCTCTTTCGTCAACTTCAACAAAAGATTTCTGAAGTATTTTCGACACATAAAGCATAACATCTGGCTCTACTATCCCGCTAAGTTCTTTATTCTTTTCTTCAAAAGGCAATGTTAATCCCATTTGTTTCATAACATCTTTAGCTTCAAATTTACAAGATATCTTGAACTTGGGTATCCATAGCTCATCAAATTTCTGTCGTGTAAGGTCAAATTTTCCATGAAATAAAGCATCATTAGAATGGAAATTTTGAAGCAACTTCTTCAACCCGGCTTTCTCATGTGGGAGAAAGATATACATTGAGAACTTATTTGATTTTCCTTTATCACTTTTATATGGAAGTTTGATCATCTTGTAGTCATCAAATGAACCATAGCCGAATCTTTTATCACTAGTCATGAAAGGGACTGAAACCTGCTCCCCGTTTATGAGATGGAACTTTTTATCTATTGTGTCATCTGCGTCAAATGGGTTAGACCATATTCCTTTAAAATACATGGCATTCGCAATGAGCATTGCACTTTCTTGATCCAAGTCACTCTTTTCAACAATGAAGCGGATCAAACCCTTAGTTTCCTTGTTTACCCATGAATTTATTACGTCAACTGCTTCATCAGGCTTCACACATAAACCAAATTATATTTATACCGCTAAATTTAAACTATATAAAATTGAAAGAAAGAAAAGTCTAATAATTATATATACTCTGTATTGGATGAATTTACCTTGTTTCCAAAGTCGACAGAACTGGCTTTTGTTTTGTAAACAGTTTCAAGAACCTTCTGGTATGATGACAGAACAGGTTCCACTTTTTTGTCTATCCAAACACCATTTGCAAAACTGCATTGAAGACCAGTTTTCCAGTTCGATAACTTTTTTTTTAAAAGTTTGGAACTTGGCGACTTAGCAAGAAATTTGTCAATGCTTTCGTGTCCAAGAAATTCCAAAAGCTGTTTCAAAGTTCGTCCTTCGGCTCCGGCAGCCAGCATTCCCAATACGATATCAAGGGACAACGGTGAACACACAAAATTTCCGTTCTTGTAACCACTGTTTGCATCATCCAGTAAAGTTTTGGTCACAACCTGTTTTTGAAATTCATGTATGATCATCATAAACCCTACTGCAAATATAATATATAAAAGCTACGTAATAGTTGAGAGTGTAATAACTGTGTTTTTCTAAAAACCATGTGTCACATTCATTGTAGACACTTATGATGCGATGGAGAGTGAGTCAGAAGAACTTACACTTGTGGAGTTTGCTGATATTGTGGCCGTGGGACTTTGTTTTTTCTGCTTCTTCATTGGAAGAATGTTAGGCTCGTCGTCATCAGAGATCGGGTGTTTTGATTTCTTACGGATATGGCGTTGTTGATCAGCCATTGTATAGATCGATCAAACTGCAACTTAGGGTTTATGACGATGATCAAGAATGGTCAAAATTATGTATTGTATTTATATTTATTATATAGTGGTTTGTGTGTTGATCTTATCTCAACAGTTGACCAACCGACTGTCTCGTAAGCTTTATTATATCTTATTTTAGGATGGTATAAATTTTGATTATTGAGATCATATAAGATCACTTCGAAAAAATATGAATATTTGCATTATATAAGCTACACAAAAACCAGGAGCACTTGCATTAAATTGTCGGGTCGACCCGCCCGGTCCGACCCGACCCGGTCCAAACTTTTTATTTTTATTTTTTTGGTATTTACAAAATAGCCCCTTAAGTATTTACGAAATACCTCCTCACATTATGTGTCAAATTACGAAAACTACCATCATTTTAAATTTATCACCCCTTTCCCCATTAACGGCCATTAAGTAACGAACGTTAGTTTAATTTTTTTTAGAATGCACCAAAATAGTGCTTGAAATCGATCGTTACTTAACGACCATTAATTTATTTTTATTCTTTTTATTTACAAAAATATACCTCCTCTTACGTCTAGCCGAAAACAACGGCCGATAAACATCCCGCAACGAAACGCGGGTAGACACGCTCGTTATTTGACATTTAAAGGGATTTCATAAGTGTAAATATTCTCGTAATCTATATTCTATATATATATTA
>BQNB010053754.1:16107-39850 GCA_026074375.1 Tanacetum coccineum
ATGAGTTGGGGTATGTTATAAGGGATGCAGTATTTTGATATGTTATATTAAAATGATGTGACAGTGATGTGACATTGCGTGTGAGGCCCAAATGATATGGCTTTTTTAGCCATGATACCTTATGCTCTAAAACTATACCATTACCCTTGTAACACATGTGACATGATTTAAGATGTGATTTGCGTTTTTGATCGTACCAGCAATATTGACCATGAGCCCTAACAATGATATTGTATCGACTTTTGTATCAAACCTTAGACTTTGGCGTTGATTTTCACCAATCTAACCTTCTTCCCGAGGTCAGATATTTGGGTCATTAAGATTGTTTGTTTTTTTCAAGTCATTCAGAGACAGTAAGAGGCAAGCGGTATTAAGAGTGTTTTTTTGAGCAATGCTACATCCACAAAAGATTTACAAAAAGAAATCCACACATACACTTGTCATGCAAATATTGGTGATGAAAATGATGAAAGAGAAAAAACATACAAAATTATTGGTCCAACTCACATGCCATGTCATTGTGTGGATAATTTTTTGTAAAATTTTAGTGGATGTAGCATTTCTCATTTTTTTTTTCTGATCATTAAAAAACAATAAGAGGCATAAACCTCTTACTGAACTAGATGTGGATAAGGTGTCTTAAGTCTTAACACATCTTAATGTATTTTTTTCTTAGTTTTTTGTTTCTATTTTTTTTCTACCTTATTATGATTTTTTTTTGATTTTTTTCATTTCTTGATTTTTTTTCTTGTTTCGCATTTGTCTTCTGTAGTAAAAGTATTAAATAAAATCATTGCATATGTTTTGTTAGATAAATACTGTATAATATGATATGTCAACTCATATTTTGTTCAAATTGAATGGTACGATTTCGGACTCATACATCTCAATTCTAACGCGACTCATTTAGTTAATCATTTTAAGAAATTCAATTCAAACTTTAAATTGATTATATTATAAAAGTCGTCTTTTTATTTAATGAAATTTATTTCTTGTGCGAATACAATCGTTTTATATTTAAATTGTAAAAACTATAGTTTAGCACATCTAGACATTTTTACCAAACAAACAGTTTTATTTCATTCAGACTTAGATTTCTCAACCACTTATTCAGATTCAGATGAAAATTAGATTCAGACTTTTTACCGAATATATTTAAATTCAGATGTACAAATCAAATTCAGATTCAGATTCAGAACCTCTTAATAAACAAACAGCACCTTAATTTGGTAACAAATGAACTTAATCACACCTTTTATCCCTTTTTAACGATTCTCGTTCCTTTAAACTTAACTTCGATGTATGAAACGAATTTTAACATCAAGATTGGCAAAAGTTCAATAAAGATTTCTTTTTTAGCATAGATCCAAATACCCCATCTTCACCCTCCATTTATATATGATTCAATGGCTATAAAAAATACATATTAAAAAAACTCACTTTCCACCTCATTTTTAAAAATTAAATATCTCACAAACCGTTAATCGTTACGCAAAACAAAACATACCATCGCGACGAGAATTAAATCATCTTTCTATAAAGGGGCACTTTGATATAATTTCGACGAACTTTTTTTTCAATTTTATTTTTTAGTCACGTCTTGAAAAATCACATGTGATTCGGAAAAATCATATGAGATTGAAAAATCACATGTGATTTGTATCACAAATCACATATGATTTTATGAAATCACATGTGATTGTGATACAAATCACATATGATTTTTTCAGACGTGACTAAAAAATAAAATCGAAAAAAAAGTTCGTCGAAATTATATCAAAGTGCCCCTTTATAGAAAGATGATTTAATTCTCGTAGCGATGATGTATTTTTTATCGTTTAACAATTTACCGTTTGTAAGATATTTTAATTTTAAAAATAGGTTGAAAAAGTAGGTTTTTCTAATTAATCAAAAAATGAGTGGCTATGATTGTTCCATTAAATCTTTGATAAATATTGAGTCTTCGTTGATGTCATCTCCACCAAAATTTAACACTCTTTTGCTAGGTAAATGATAGTATGATATAATTAAAAAAGAGATTAATGGTGGAATAAGCTAATAGTTGAAAGAATAGCGTGTCACAGAAATGGCAGGAGATGTACTCTCTTCAATCATATTAACATAGATCCAGCTGGTTTGATTGGATACCAGTCAAATTTGGAGTCCAATTCCAAATAAAATGCCAATCAATTCCTAAAATTAGCAATATTCAAAGAAAAACTTGATTATTCATTTATCATTTAACAGATTTCCATAAAAGTGTCTTGTAAATACACTCTCTATACTCCAACGTTCCAAATTAATTGTTTATGTTTTTTTAGATGTCTTAATTTAATTGTATGTTATTAAAAATAAATTGAGAAGATTAATTAAGTTTATTTTATTACCCTTGACTGAAATTATTATTACAAACTTTAAATAATATTTTAATTAATTAGCTAAAGGTAAAACTGTGATTCTGCTAAAAAGTAAGAAATAAAAACAGTAATAAATGCATTTTTCTTAAACTGTGTGTTTTTGTCAAGAAACAATAATTTTGAGACGGAGAAAGTACATTATTTAACCCTAAAACATTTTTCTTTTGTTGTTGAAAATGCAATGATATTATTAGCCAACAGGCAAAGGAACCGACACAAAACCAAAGAGCTCAAAGGACGAGCTCCATAAAGACTATACAAGAACAAACCAACAAAAAAAGCAACTAGGAAAGACCTAAATCATACGGCTGACGAACCCACAAATCCCACGAGCGGGCTCTAAAAGGAGCACGATTAAAGATCCATAAGAGGGATAACCTTTGGACAGCAGAAAAATTGTCTTTGTGACGAGCTGAATTCGCCTCTTCATAGAAGCCGCGTGAATAATTTTATTTCTCCATGTCCAAACATGCCAAATAACAATCATACAAACCGCATGAAAATTTTAAACACCCTTTTATCTTCAGAAAAATCAGTAATTCCTTTCATAATATCCTCCAAAGAGGGGTTAAAAGAACCCAGAGCCTTCCACCAATTCCAAATCTTCAGCCAAAGAATCTTGATTTTTGGACATGAGAAGAAGCAATGGTTCATAGATTCCAAATTATCTTCACATAAAACACAGCAAGGATTTTGAACCTGAATTCCTCTATGCACAAGATTAGCACGAGTGGGGAGACGATCTAAGAAAACCCTCCAAGCACATATACTTACTTTACGAGGGACCCATGAGTTCCAAGAAAACAATCGGGCCATGTCACTAACATCAGAAGAAAGCAGCAGCTTCTTTTGCATAGCATGAGAAAGGGATTTTAGCGTGAACTCACCTGAGGCTTCCAAGGACCAAACCCATTTGTCTTCGTGAGCGGGGTTTAAAACGAAACCATTTAGAAGACTTGTAATCAAAGAAACCTCTCCCTCGGATCTACCACTAGGTTGTCACCGCCAAGCCCAAAAAGGCTCCCAAAAACCATTTACTAAGACCATCTATCTGCTATTGAACAATTTTTGCACGTCTCAAGGAAGAATAAGCGAGGAAATCGGAATCTTAAAGGGCCGCACTCGCTAATCCAATAATCATACCAGAAGGATGTATTATTTCCATTGTTAACTTTTCTTACCATGAGATTATTAAATGAGGGATCAAGACGTTCAAAACCCACGCAACAATCAACAATGTTCCTCCATGTTCATTTTCTAGACCTTGAAGAACCTCGTGAATGAAAGGCGCCATTTGAACCATGGATCTGGATGATAACTTTTCTCCAAAGAGCATCCGTCTCATTAAAAAAACGCCATTTCCATTTTCCCATAAGACCCATGTTTTTTGCTTTGATGCTCCCAACACCTAAGCCACCATCTTTTTTACAAGATAAGATCTTTTGCCAACGAATCCAGACCATCTTGTTCTCATCGCCTTTCATGCCCCAAAAGAAATGTCTTCTAATTTATTCAAGTTTAAAAATGACCGCTTCAGGAGCTTTAAAAATTAAGAGAAAATAGATTAGGAGACTACCAAGAACTAATTTAACAAGAGTAAGCCGACCTCCGATCGAGAGGAGATTTGCTTTCCATGACGACAACTTCTTTGTGAATCTGTTAACAATGTCAGACCAAGCTTCAATCCTATTCATATCTTTACCAACAGGAAGTACAAGGTAGGAAAATGGCAAAGAACCATAAGAGCAGTTAACAGCTCTTGCAATATTCATAACTTCTTCCTCAGGCACCCCAATACCGAAAAGATGACTCTTAGATAGATTAATTTTTAGACCTGATACATCATGAAAACAATTAAGGATATGTAGCAGGTGCAGAGCCGTATATGAGGGTGTGCGAGGTGTGCTGTTGCACAGGGCCTCCCAATTATAGGGCCTCAAATTTTATACGTAACCTACGTATATGTATACAGCAATATATGTGTATGATTGTTTATCTTAAAAATTAGTTTTATAGATGAAGTAATGAACTGATAATTAATGTTAGCATTATGTGACATGATCAAAACATGTCCTAAAGCTAAGAATTTTTCTAGTACCATACAAAAAATGTATAATATCTTTGACAATTCACTAAAGCGAATGCAAACGGGCTAACTGTTAAATCTTTATCAGCTACTCGTTGGGAGAGTCTTGTTGAAAGTGTTAAAGCTATACGATTCCAACTCTCGAATATACGTAAATCGTTACTTCAAGTGTCTGAAACTGACAATGATTCTTTAATTAAAAGTACATCTTAATCATTAGCAGAAAATGATCTTGGTAAATATGAGTTTCTTGTTGCAATAGTCATTTGGTATGATATATTATCAGTAGTCAATGTGGTTTTAAATAGTTGTAATAAAAAAAATATGGTAATTGATGATGAAATGAAAAAAATACAAAATTTAGCGTCTTTCTTTAAAACTTATAGAGAAACTGTACGTTCTAAGGCATCAGAGGATGCTAGAGAAATAGTTATAGAAATAAATATAGATCACTTCTTTGTTCGGAGGTCTGAAATTATAAGAAAGAGGCATTTTGATTAGAATCAAAATGATGCGTCGTCTAGCGTTTCCCAATCTCTTGAGGAAATAAAACTATTTCTTATGTGTTGTTGATCAATCAATTTTTTCACTTAATAGTAGGTTTGAGCAATATCAAGAGTACGAAAAGATATGTATTATCTTTTAGGCGTTTTGTAATCCTGTTAGGGTTTATCCTTGGTCTATAAAAGGAATCCTACGGCATTAGAGAGAACACATACATTGATAATACACAGATCTCATCTCATACAATCATATCTCATAGTTAGTAATCTGTAATCATATTAGCAGATTAATAGAAATCAAAGTTTAGTATTCCATTCTTCTCTTATACTAATGTGAGATTTCGCAATATACATTAAGTATCATAGTCAGTGTTTCCTATAGTCAATCTGATTTATACAAGTTGGCAGCACCTTAGCATTGAAAAAGAATCTGTTCATTTAGGACTCATAGTGGTATCAAGCCTGTGAGAAACTCTGAGTAAGAAAACAAAAACCATGATTTCATGTAGAAAGAAAAAGTTCTAAAAAAGAACAGGTAGAAAGCTTACAAAATTTGATTGCCAAACCAGTTGGTTTGATAAAACCAAATCGAGTGCTATAATGTACACAAGACAGGGCATTGCTAGAGAAGTGCAGAACCAAGGAAATCAAGATAGTAAAAAGAGAAATGCTTGGAACTCGGAAATAAGGATGGGAGAGATCAGGTAAAGCAGGAGACTCTAAAGCTTTAGTGACTATTAATGGAGAAGGTATGATTGGAAAAACCAACACTCAAAAAGAAGAAGATTAACTTGATGGCTTTGCACCACATTCGCTCAGACACAGAGGTAACTTCTTGTTCAAAAGAATGTAAAGAGTCTTATGCTAAACTTAAAAAACTGTATGATGAACAAAGAGCACAACTCAGTGATGCAAGCATAGAAATACAGGCATATACTCAAGCTTTAAAGAAAGTTGAAGCACAATTAGTTGCTCATCAACAAGATCAACTTTGGTATGAGAAAAGATAAGGTTTATGCAATAGACTTAGATATAAAACTGATGTCCTTACATACCATAAGAAACTATTGGCAGAAGCTGAAAAAGAAAAAGAAGATTTAAAAGCTAAAGTAGAAAAATTGCACAACTCTTCTAAAAATCTTAGTCTTTTGCAAAATAGTCAGATGAGTGCTAATGATAAATTTGGACTTGGGTATGGGGATCATAGATATGATGGCATTTTGAGCTATGAAAATGAAGTTTTACAAAGTGTGTTTATGAATAAGGAAAGTGATTTAGAAAATCAACCTTTGGTCATGATAGGTTGTTGCACACAAGCAGAAGGAATGCATGTTGTACCCCCACCCAAGATAGGGAATTACATACCATATGGACCTGATATTGAAATAGATTACTCACAATTTACATATGGTTTAAAACAGTCTCAACCTAGTAAATCTGAAACCCAAACCAGTGACTTTGATACATGTGAATCAGATTGTAGTGTTGAAACACATAAATCTTTGCCTGAACCAACTGTCAATAAACCCAAAGTAGTAAGTCAACCTAAGATTTAGTCTGATGCTCCTATCATTGAGGAGTATGAATCAGATGGTGAAGATGAGCATGTGTCTCTACCAACAGAAGAACATGAAACACCTAGTTTTGCTAACCAGCAAGTAAAAACTCCTAGAGAAACTGTTAAAAAATCAATTCACACATAGTAAAAATTCTAAAGTTGACAAGAAAGGGTTGGGATATGGGTTTACTACAAAATCATGTTTTGTATGTGGAAGTCTTAGTCATCTTATCAGAGATTGTGATTTTCATGAAAAAATGATGGCTAAACAGGTTGAACTAAACAAAAAGAAGGGTGATTGGCTAATTTTTAGTTATTAACTATATATATAATATAATAAAATAAAATATATATAATCTAGAAAAAAAAACAACAATCAATGATGCCAGGAGTAGTATAAACTATTCCCGGGTCGTTAATCCCCAATGAGGCTGTGCTGAAAAATCGATATAGTCAAAGATTTGAGTTTGAAGGAGAGAATTGATTTGAGAGTGTGGAAAAGTAGATTAGACAATAACAAACTAAAACGTTTAAGAAAATCCAAGAAAATATGAAATTAAACTAAAAAAACGAGAGCACGGATCCCGAACAAAGGATGAAAAACCTAAAATCTTCAAAATTAACCCTACGGAGAAATTTTCACTTCTAAACTACTCTATGAGACAAATAAAGAAGAATGAAAAAGACTAGACCAAAAACGGAGGTCGTTGACCCCAAAACGAGTCAAGACAAAAAAAACTCACACCCGACCGTTTTTTAAAAAGCAAAAGATGTAAAAATAACCCTACAAATAATTTTTATATTTTTCCCACAAACTAATACAAAGAAAAATTTTCTAAAAAAGAAAAATATTTTTTTTTTGAATAATTTTTGTATTTTTTTATGAATTTTTTAAAAACTTTTTCTAACTAAATAAAATTTATAAAAAATTCTAAATGGACTTTTAAAAATATTATATTTTTTAATTTTGGAAATTATTTATATCTAAATAATAAATTTAAAAAAATTAAATAATAATTATCAATATTTATATATAATTAGTTAAATTAAATATAATATAATAAACATATCTTTTATCCTTTTAAATAAAAAATAACATATTATCATTATTGATAAGATCTCATATATCCCCCCCTCAATAATTATAACCTCCCTTGTTTCACCCCAACATAATTCACCCACTAACCCCACCCAATAATACCACCACAAGCCCCAAACAAACCACTCACAAAGCCCCCCCCCCCCAAAAACCTCCAAACAACACACCACCCCCTCAACAAACACAACACAGCCCCAATACCCCCCCCTCCACTCCCCACTCCACCTCCACCGCCCCCACCGCCACCCCCCACCATAGTCTTCCTCCCTCCCGCCCAACTCAGCATACACCTTAAGGCTTAAATCGCCCACACAACGTCACAAAATAACTACGCCCTTTACCTTATACCGAAAAGTCCCCCGGGCGCAGCGGATGGTTGTTACAAAGAGGTGTCCGAGGTTGGACCCGGGTTCGAGTCTTGCTCACCCGGGTAACCCCTTGTCTCCTTTCTTTTTTTTAGAAAAACTTTGTGAAGCAAAGTTGTTAAGCTTATTGAGCTTAACAACTTTCACAACTACAGCTTTTTCTAAAAAGCTAAGAATAAGCTCAAAATTAGCTTTTAAAAACGACAGAAGCTTAAAATGTAGCTTAAAGGCTTAAAAATGACTAAGTCTTTTTGGCTTTTTGGACACTTAAGCTAACTTGGAAAAAATAAGCTAAGAGGGCTGGCTAGCTTATCCTAAATAAACACTAAAAGGCTAAAAGCTAAACTAAATAAGCTGAAAATGCTTATGATGAACAGAAGCTAAATGATGTTTAAAGGGCAAAAGAGGGTTAACTGTTGGCACTCAAATAAGCAAAGAAAATAAGAAATAAGCAAACACAACCTAACACATTAACCTAAAAAGCAACTAGGAGTACAAATAAGCTATTGAGTTAAGCTCAATAAGCTAGAAAATTAAATAAGCTACCCTACACTAAAACTAAGCTAAACAGTCAAAGGTGGCAACTTTTTACTTAAAAAATAACTATCCTAAGAGCTTTTTAAGGGCTGAAATTAGGAGAGCTTATCAAGGAGCTTATTGACTCTCCAAATAAGCCAAAAGCTTGGGCTTGAGCACACTAAAAAGCTAGAATGCAAGGGCTTAAAGTCACCCCCTAGCACCAGGGGAGACTTAGTGCTAAAAACAAGCGAGGGCTTATTGACAAAAACAAATAGCTTTTTAAAGCTTCAAATAAGCTTCAAAATAACAAAAAATAAGTTTAAACAGCTTAAGGTGACTCTAACATGGACTTGTTCACAAATTTTAAGAAACCAAAAACCATTAAACCTGCTATTTTAAGAGTGAAAAAAGGCTTTGTACTTAAAGAATTTGACACTTAAAAACTTGGTGGTTTTGACTCAACAAGTCAAATGACACACAGGGTTGTTAACAGCTTGATTTAAACACTCTAAAACACAACTTTTTGAAACCACAACTCACAATTACAAGAGCTTATGAATATAAGCTCTTGTAGCTTTTTTAAAGTCACAGTTTTGAGAAATGACTTAGAAAGACTTTGAAAAACAACTTTAAAACTTAAAAACTTTTAAAAACAGCCTCTAATAAGCTTAACACTTAAGCTAAATCTAACTTAATTACCACAACCCATACCAAAACTTGTTTAGAGAACCCCGTTTTTAGTATTAACCCAAACACTCCCTTAATTTTCTAAAAAGTGATTTAAAAACCTTTAAAAGCTAAGTTAAACTGAAATTTTAAAAGACTAATAGTACTCAAGCAATCTAAGACAATAAAAAGATAAAAAGCAAGACAAATAAGTACTTAAAAAGAGACAATAAGCTAGAACAAAATGAGCTAATTTTGACAGTTTTCACCAAATTGCATAAAAATGAAATGAAAAGCATTAAAAGTCATACTAGACATAAATAAACACTAATAAGCACAACTAAACAGTAATAAGCTAAGAAATAAGCTAATAAGCTATTGCTACAGTAACTTTTAAGCAAAATTAAAAGGAATTGTACCTTTAATCCTTTG
Organism: Tanacetum coccineum; assembly: GCA_026074375.1. Lineage (NCBI taxonomy): Eukaryota > Viridiplantae > Streptophyta > Magnoliopsida > Asterales > Asteraceae > Tanacetum > Tanacetum coccineum. The sequence goes on from BQNB010053754.1 coordinate 25,753, forward strand.
CTCAAAAAGGATTTTTGGAGACCTAATAAGCTCTAAGTTCTACCCACAGCTTATAAATAAGAAGCATAAACTAAGTAAAACTCAATAAGCTTCCAAAAATATCTTATCTCATCCATTCTTGATCAACAACAGTAAAATGCCGTTTTCTTGAATTTTCCTTAAAGTTTTGTGAAAATGTTTATAAACAGGTTATAAAGGGGGTTTTAGTGAGAGCTTAAAGGTTTTAAGAAGACAATTAAGATTTAGAACACAATTATATAAAAAAAACTTACTGAATTTTCATTAAACAAAGGTGAAGTACAAGTACATGAAAAACTTTAAACTTAAAACACTAAAAACTACTTTAAAACTATATTAAAACTACTCTCTAGCCACAATGGCTTTACAATGCTTTATATAGTGAAAAACGACTAGGGTTCTTGACTTCTTGTCTTCATGCTGATGTGCTTGTTTGTAGACATACAAACACAAGTGTGTTTGTTGTGAGTGTATAGAGGAGCAATGATCCTGGCCCTTCAAATTCCTTGGTGCCCAAGCTAAAAATTCTCAACCATTGATTAGTTTTGGTGGGGGTTTAGATTGCCAACATGGCAATCCCATGTGGGTATGTGGGGTTTAAGATGGTGAAGGATTTGGATGTATGTTGGGGGTCAACCAAGGGTGAAAATGACAGTTTGTGGGGTTGGGCAGATTTGGCGGGAAACCAACGAAGGGGATGTACAGTGATTCAAAGTTTGGGTGAAGGTTTGGGAGATTGGCAAGATTAGCCCCTCATGGTGTGTGTAGTTATTGCACCATACGTCCTTGTGTTCTTTCAAAGTTTGGGACTTGGCAAAATAACCCCCCAAGGGTTATAATGCTAATTGCACCACTCGTCCTTATTAGTTATAGCTCTTTCCATTTGGCAGTTTAGCCCCTTGTAGTTTATCTTTCCCACATTGGCAGTTTCACCCCTTCTCTTTCTTTCTCTCATTTCTTCTATTTAAAATAAGTTTAGGGATTTACAAGTTTAGCCCTCAAACTTATTTTTCTTCACATGTTGACTTTTTCAGGCTTTGGCTTGGACTTTGACTTTGTCTTTTCCTGCTTTTCCATTCCGAGTCCGGTTTTGTCGTTTTGGCTTCGTTTTTTGTCCTTTTCTTAGTTATCCGTTCCTGCACAATACAATTAGCAAAACAAGCATATATTTGGCATTTTAAGTCCGTTTTTGGTTATTTTAGCTCGTTTTTTATTAAAGAAAAAGGTATGGTGTACTTAACACATACCAAAACTCCCATACTAAGGTAATTGCCTAAACCTCATGCAATGCTATGAAGTAAGCCTTTGGAACATTAAAGAAATCTCGAACACCCCTCGACTAATAACCTCAAAATACTAAGTGGTTATCGAGGAAGTTAAAGACTCCTAAGTTTTTGAAAATCCACGTCTTTACAATTTTTTTTAAATGTACACACTATTCTACACATCTTTTTGTAAGTTTTCATTTTTTTGAACGTTTTGACATTCGTTATTAATAAGTTTTAAGGGATTATAGAACAATATGCATTTTCGATCCGAGAATGCCCCAAAAGGATAAATTCATCGTTTCCGACTTTTCACTTATTCCAAACCAAGCTTAAAACGAAATCACCGTTAAATATCAGTTAAGATGCTAACACTAAACCCATATTTTGCTATTTGTAAACTTTACACTCCCCCGTCAATTTTATATCTAAGGGTAGGTGCTATTTTGAATTTCAACCATGGATCAATGTTTGCAATATTCTATGTTTCACGTTCCACCCGAGAATAATGAGTTTAAAGGCGAGATCATCCCATGTAGCGACTTTCCGTCCCTCGGCCACATCCAACCTTGCGGTTAATGACCAGGTTTTTGACACCCCACAAGACTAGTATCGACTTCCACGGCCTTAGTTTCAAAACTCTCAGGTTTTCTGTAAGCACATAGCTTATAAAATATAATAGCCAAAGTTCAAAAGCATATTTGAGTTTAACAAAAAGAGATCTTTTATTTACACTTAACATTAACTATTTACGCAGTTGTAACCCTCGACCTTTTAGAAGATCAAACATCGTTGTGAGCCGCAACGATGCAACAGAAACTTTTTATCAGCCTCGGATAATTATTACATGGATTTTCTTTAGAAGGCTGTAACATCGTTTGAGCCTGGCAAGATAGCAATAAACTTTTATCAACCCACATTTTATTATATGTTTAGCATATTTTCATCATTTTTTTAATTGGAAAATCCGACATTTAGAAAAATTCAAGTATAAATAGAACTAGAGTCCTAAAGTTTTTCTATATACTACATAAAAATTATTGATTTAAGTTTAATTTCCAAAAGTAGCACGTATTTTAATCAGGTTAGAATCTTATGGGAGAAAAAGCGACAAATTACACACATGAGCTCTTAAGATTTCCAAATAATCCTTGTTTAGCATCCAATTCATACTTAACACTATCATTTTTCATTCTTCGCGAGTATTCGCGAACGCTTAGTCTAAAGGTTAAGGAACAAGCTAGAGCTCAACACGCTCGATCGAGTCAAAATTTATTCTTATTCTACCCAGTAGGAAAGTCAAAATTGTGACAAAACACTTATTTTATTTTTGAAAATTTTTAAATTTTTTTTCATTTTTTTGAAATTTTGGTGGTAAAAACGGGATTACGTGATAACAACGGCTGCAGGCAAAAATCAAATCGAAGATCCCCCCATACTAGAATGAAACATCGTCCTCGATGTTTTACGAAGGGTTTCTACGTAAATCCTAAGCCGTTTATGAAGTATGCTTAAAGATAAACGTTAGTCGATAAGATTAGGATATCGGGATTCCCAAATGAAGCTGAGGATTGTGAAGCTCTTGTGATCGAAGGACAAATAGCACGAGAGGCTTCAAAAATCCGGGACATCCTGGACAATACAGCACAAAACACAACACACGGAAAAGGAAAGAGGCAAGCCTCCTCACAACAACTAAACACTTATTCATAAACTAGCATACTACTACTACTGATAAACTAGGATAAGCATGGGGTGCCTCCCACGAAGCGCTTGTTTAGGGTCACTAAGCTTGACCCAATTCCCTGAATTCAGTTGTCCTTAGGGAATGTTTGGAGGTCCGGGATATCCATAGCAGGGATATCACCTCCAAAGTAGTGCTTGAGACGATGACCATTTACTTTGAAGTTTGGCCCGGAGTTCTGAGATAACTCAACGGTGCCATACGGAAAGACTTGAACAATGGTAAATGGTCCTGACCAACGGGATTTCAATTTGCCGGAGAAAATTTTCAATCTTGAGTTAAAGAGGAGGACTTGATCACCGACGTTGAAAACGCGGTTTTTGATCTTTGCGTCATGAATTCTCTTAGTTTTCTCTTTGTAGATCAAAGAATTTTCGTAGGCTTGATCACGCAGTTCACTTAATTCATTGAGCTGAACTTTGCGTTGATCACCCGCTGTTTGGAGATCAAAGTTTGCATTTTTAAGGGCCCAGTAAGCTTTGTGCTCCAACTCAATCGGCAGATGACATGCCTTTCCATATACAAGCTTGTAGAGGAGTAGATCCCGATGGGTTTTTATACGCGTAACGTAAGGCCCAGAGAGACGTCATCTAGTTTGTCCGACCAAGAGGCAGAACGGTTTTTGGCCCATTAGTCCTTTCAAGAATTGTTTTTAAACACGATTCGATACCTCAACCTGCCCACTTTGTCTGGGGATGATACGCGGTGAGAGACGTGAGTGACTCCATATTTAAGCTTGACCTTTGGCAAATTGGGCATTGCAAAAATTGCGTATTCTCACGATCACCTGATGGATGGCACGGGACACCAAATCTGGCCAAGAGAGATTAAGAATTCAAACTACTCGTGCCGTCCGTTTGGTGGGGAGCCCTTTGAGCTTCAACCCATTTTGACAGATAGTCGACAGCCACAAGTATGTATTTGTTGCCTCTAGAAGATGGGAAGGGTCCCATGAAAGTCGATGCCCCAAACGTCAAAAATATCACAAACTTGGATGGGAATTTAAGGCATCTCATCCCTTTGAGAAAATTTTTTTTATTTTTTTTTTTTTTTTTTTTTTTTTTTTTTTACTTTTTCAATTGTACTTTTATTCAAGTGGCACGAGTCACAATTTTTAACCAACTCGTGTGCATCTTTGTATATTGAAGGCCAAAAGAATCCGGCATCAAAGACCTTTTTGGCGGTGAGGTTTGCACCGTGATGTCCCCCGGTGGGTCCATTGTGGCAAGCTTCGAGAATGTCGAGAGCTTCTTTACCGTGCACACACCGCCGGAATCATTTGATCCGCACAGATTTGAAATAAAAGGGGTCACCCAGAAGTAGTTTTGACATCTTTGAAAAACGTATTTTTCTATTATGATGACATTCCCTTGACAACGAAGTTCCCGCATGGTAGTAATCGCTAAAAAAAATCTGCAAACCATGGGTAACTAACCGCACGAAGAGCAAACCGATCCAAGTATTTCCGAGAGGGAAGTTTTAGTGGATTTCCTTGTTCCTTCGGAGATATATCTTGATAAAAAAAAAAAAAAGGGGTTCTGCAAGTCCTGGAAAGATGAGCGGCGGCCTAGATCCGCTGCTCGTTTTTGTCTCGGATGACAACATTAAATTCTTGAGGAGCAAAAGGATCCACCGCATTAGTCTTGGCTTAGCATCTTTCCTTACGAAGAGATTACTTTATAGCAAAATGGTCGGTATATCTCTATGCTTTTAGACAAAACAAGATACGACCAAATTTTCTCCAAAGCCCGTACACACAGGCAATAATCTCTTTCGGTCGTAGTGTAGTGTGCAGGAGCTCAGTCATGGTTTTGCTGGCATAGTGAATTGGTTGGAAATGCTTGTTTTTTCGTTGCCCTAGGACTGCCCCTATTGCAAAGTCACTTGCATCACACATGAGTTCGAAGGGCAAGTCCCAGTCGGGAGCAATCAAAATTGGAGCCGTCATCAATTTTCTATTAAGCGTATTAAAAGGATTCGATACACTCTTTGAGAAGAAAAATGGAGTCTCTTTTTCAAGCAAATGAGTCATAGGCGGCTATTTTGAGAAGTCTGAATAATCATCGGTAAAAACCGGCGTGCCCAAGAAAACTTCAGACACCTTTCACAGTAGTAGGGTGAGGGAGCTTGGCGATAACATCAACTGTAGCTCGATCGACCTCAATTTCCTGATTTAGAGATTTTTGCCGAGAACAATCCATTCTTTTACCAGAAATGGCTTTTCTCCCAATTGAGGACCAAATTGGTGTCTTCACACCGTTTCAACATTTTGTCCAAGTGGGATAGGCATGTAGAGAAAGAATCCCCAAAGACCGAAAAGTCATCCATAAACACTTCCATAGTTTTCTCGATCATGTCATGGAAGATTGGCAATCATTACATCTTGGAACGTGCCGGGTGCATTCATAGCCCAAAAGGCATGCGAACGTAGGCAAATGTTCTGTATGGCCCAAGTAAAAGTTGTCTTTTCTTGACACCTTCGGAGTCTATGGGAATCTGGAAATAACCCGAAAAGCATCGAGGAAACATAGAATTGGTTTCCCCCGCAGTCCGTTTCGAGCATAATGCCATGAAAGGGAAGTGGGAAAGTGGTCCTTCGGTAGCCCGCATTCAACTTATTCTGTAGTCGATGCATACTCCTCCACCCTGTACCAATCGAGTGGTATAAGATCATTCCTAATCATTTTTCACGACGGTCAGATAGCCACCCTTCTTTGGGTACACAATCACCGGGCTTATTACCCATGGACTGTCAAGAGATCAGATAAATCAATCCCGGTCAAGAAGCTTTTCAACTTCTTTCTTTGATGACCGTCGTGGATTTTTGGTTTAACCCGTCTTTGATGCCTGAACCGACGTTCGTAGCCTCTTCCATGAGAATTTTTTGTGTGTACAAAATTCTGGGTTGATACCCCTTGATATCTTAAATATCCCAAGCGATGCTCGCTTGTGGGACTTAAAGAGAACCTCGTTTAGAGCTGCCTTTTCCTCATTTTTCAAGTCTTTTGCAATAATGACGGGTAACTTGTCGTCACCCTCCAAAAATGCATATTCCAAATGAGGTGGCAAGTCCTTGAGCTCAACCTCAGGGGGCTCATTAACAGAAGAATTTTCATGATTTGCTTCACAAATCTTAAGATCTTTTCGAGTTTCAGGAAAATAATTTCCTTGGAGAGGTGGTGATGGTTCACTATTTAGAATTGCTTCGAGGAGAAGTATGTCCCCTTCAGGGTCATAATAAGTTGGATCAACTTCCGGTGAAGTTGGATCATCCTCTAAAGCAAGGAAAGAGTCGGCTTCTTCGAAAAGGAGAAAGTCACTGTCCCCGAATGGAGTTAAGGTTGGAGAAGAAGTAGAGACGATTGGATCATAGTAAGGAGTGGGATTGCCACTCGAGATCACATTTGAGAAACCAAGAACTTCTTGAGAGTATTCTTCACAAGCCATATCAATGACGTCAATTCGGTTTGCCGTCATGATATAGTCCAGTGCAGCCAGTGTACCCTCCGAAGTTTTGGATCCCAGATTGAATGTAATGGCCTCTTTGCCAACACGAAGGGTTATTTCACCTTCGTATACATCGATTAATGCACGACTTGTCTTTAAGAAACTCCTCCGAGAATAGAGGTAACTCGGGGTCTGGCACAAAACGACACTACGAAATCTGCAGGAAATTGGAACTTTCCCACCGTCACATAGACGTCTTCAGCGATACCGAATGTTCATAGATTGAAACGGTCCGCTTAATTCAACGTCCATCAAGTCGGTAGTTCAGAAGAGAGAGAATTTTTCCCCCAGGTGAAATATGCATACTAAGATTAATGCTTGCACCAAGATCGGGATCGGCCAAAGGCATAGCATGAATTAATCCCGAAAATTCACATGGAATATGGAAATCCGGCCAGGGTCTCCAAATTTCTTCTCTTTGGGTACTTGTTTTAGTGATAACGGCTGAGCAATTCTCATTCAATGGGTTCTAGGCCATCTCACTTCAACTTTTACCTTGTTTCCGATTAAGGTTTTACACGAGTCAGGCAAATTTTTGCATGAGCATCAAGGCATCCGTAAAGTCAATTTTTCAAAACCTCAAATCCCGAACGATATCATAGAATTTCTCATTTGGTCGTTAGCTTTCTTTTCTCACGACGTCTTTCTCAAGCATTTCTTCCTTGAAGAAATGGAATGATAGCTTTTTGTTAGAGCCTTGAAGCACTAACTGGAGCATTTACAGTTCAGAGATAGATTATGATAGACAACAGGACAAAACCGAGGTGGACGAGCTTCGTTGCTTCCATTATTAGTAGGATGCATCGTGTCCTTTGTGACCTCGGTATCACGTTCCATTACTTTAGGAGAAGAAGAAGTAATAGGAATCGTGGGTCCCTTGTAAGCTACACCATTTCGAGTGGTAATATCTTTTAAATTCTCTTTCGGGTTAGTAACAGTGTTACTAGGGAGAGTTCCCAAAGTGGAGGCGGTATTCATTTGATGAATGGTACCTAGCATACTTTCAAGTCTTTGATTTGAAGTAGCCAAGTTGTTTAATTGATTCAGCATGTTTTGACTTTGAGTTTGCATGTTTTGACTTTGAGTTTGCCAAACTTGATTTTGGTTTTGCATGTTCCTCATAACCGCATCATTAGCCTTTACGTAGCTATCAAAATCGGTTTTAGACACACCTTGTGTCTGAGGAACTGGAGCTTATAGCGGGAGTCTTGATAACAGGAGGTTGAACACCTGAGGTCGATAGACATGACCTTGATTAACCGGGATTGTAAGCAGGAGCTTGATTGAAATTCCCTCGGTTTTGGTTGTAACGATTCTTGATTGTTTCCTGATTTTGCAATATTGTTTTGAACGGAGAAAACCGTGTGGATCGACATTTAATTTGAAATCGGGGCTCGCTATCCGTGTTTCCTTGGTTGAAATTAGCTTACGGCTGCTTGAGAGACCATATTCTTGGATACTTATCTCGATAAACATTGCCCGTGTAGGTTGGGCAAGTTTTGGTAGGAATAGCACCACCGCAAGTAACACAACTTTCCTCAACACGCTTTGACAGGAAGTAAGGAGCGGGAGCTTGATTTTCTTCAAGGAGTAAAGCTTCACACCATTTTCTTTTAACTCAGCACATCGGAAGAGATTCCGGGGGTGAAGTGTGCTCGCACTCACTTTTGGCAACAACGGGTTTGTTGCGTGAATTACGGACTTAGGAACTTTCTTATCAATGATTCTAAGAGCATCACGGCATTTTGTCCAAAAAGTTCAGCCCACCCAGGCGGAATTAAACGAATCTTAGGTCGTTAAGTTCAAGGCATTGTAAATGTATCAAGTTGATGCAATTCAGAAAATCCATGATGTGACATCCCCGAAAGAAGGAATCAATTAAATCTATCCCATGGCTTCGTAAAACTCTCATCATCAAATCTTTGTTGAAATCCTCGTGATTTCATTTTCGAAGAATAGTGGTTTTAGAAGAGGGAAAAATTGTTGATGAATTTGGAAACAAGATCTTACCATGTATTGAATCGATCGAGGGGGTTTTCTTTTTTCTAGCCAAATCCGGTGCTGCACCCTCGAGGGAAAATGGGAAAAGCATAAAGCTTTAAACCGACGTACTCGGACGTTTCGGGAACTTCATCGTAGAAGTGATCTTGTTGAAATATCGGATGTGGGCATGAGGATCTTCTTTGTCATGTCCGAAGAACTGCTTGTTTTGAACGAGGTTGATTAAACCATGCTTTAACTCAAAGTTAGCATTGATTTCAGGGACTACAATTGCATCTTCGTAACCCTCGGTGGGTGCTTCGAGCAATTGAGCCATGGTACGATTACACCAGTGGAGTGGGGGGAGGAGAGGTGGATTTTTCCAAAAGAGGGTGTTTCAAGATTACAAACGGTCTCAACACAGAAGTGGACCTGGTGTTGTTGATTATGAAGATTACGAGTTTGGGAACGAGTGTGCATACACTAAGAAGAAAAATTTACACTAATTTTTTTTTTGGTTTTTTGGTTTATCGAAGGTAAATTCACAATTTATTTTAATACGGACAATGAAGATGACAACTTAAGCCTAATAATCGACAAGCTTCTCGGTAACTCTTCGAAAAGAAAAACGCACAAAGGAGCGGAGGAATAGGAAAGCGCGAAGCTATTAAAAACCTTTTTCCTTTAGGGTCGTAGTTCCTAGGAACAACCCGCCTTATACCCCTCTTAGAGTTTGTTTATCTTTTTAAAGGTGAACCGTACTTTGCTAGTGACACAAAAGGCAAGTTTTTAAATCTTTTGTTCGAATTGGGAACCACAAAGTTCACCGGAAGTTATTATGATAATACCTCAGTTGAGAATATTATATTTTGGCTTTTTACCAATTTGTGAATTTTATTTGTAATTTAAAGACAATGTTTTTATATTTTTGATTTTCTTTTTTTTTTAGTTTTTTTTAAATGATAATTATACTAAAAAGAAAATGAAAATATTTTTGTACTTTTTGTTTTTTTTAGATAATATGCACAGATTCAAACACAAATACCAAACGTAGAGATAATCGGTATCACAGCCTCCCCGGCAACGGCGCCAAAAATTGATTGGTTAATTTTTAGTTCTTAACTATATATATAATATAATAAAATAAAATATATATAATCTAGAAAAAAAAACAACAATCAATGATGCCAGGAGCAGTATAGACTATTCCCGGGTCGTTAATCCCCAATGAGGCTGTGCTGGAAAATCGATACAGTCGAAGATTTGAGTTTGAAGGAGAGAATTGATTTGAGAGTGTGGAAAAGTAGATTAGACAATAACAAACTAAAACGTTTAAGAAAATCCAAGAAAATATGAAATTAAACTAAAAAAAACGAGAGCACGGATCCCGAACAAAGGGGGAAAAACCTAAAATCTTCAAAATTAACCCTACGGAGAAATTTTCACTTCTAAACTACTCTATGAGACAAATAACGAAGAATGAAAAAGACTAGACCGAAAACGGAGTTCGTTTGACCCAAAAACGAGTCAAGACAAAAAACCGCACCCGGACCCGTTCTTTAAAAAGCAAAAAGTTGTAAAAATGACCCTACGAAAATTTTTATATTTTTCCTACAAACTATATGACTAAAGAAAATTTTCTAAAAAAGAAAAATATTTTTTTGATAATTTTTGTATTTTTTATGAATTTTTTAAACTTTTAACGAAATTAAATTGTAAAAAATACTAAATGACTTTTAAAAATTCTGAAAATTTTACTAAAAATACTAGACCCTATAATAATCCTACGAAAAATAAGAAACAAAAAATTGGCTTAATAAATAAGCCCGAAATAAGCTGTAAACAGCTTATGGCTTAATAGCCAAAAACGTCTATAAATAACTAAGCCCTTGGGACTATAACGAAAAAGTCCCAAGGGCGCAGCGGTATGTGTGTTAAAAGAAAGGTGTACGAGGGTTGAGACCCGGGTTCGAGTCTTGCTCACCCGGGTAACCCCTTGTCTCCTTTCTTTTTTTTTTGGAAAAACTTTGTAAAGCAAAGTTGTTAAGCTTATGGAGCTTAACAACTTTCACAACTACAACTTTTTCTGAAAAGCTATGAATAAGCTGTAAACAAGCTTTTAAAACGACAGAATGCTTAAAATGAGCTTAAGGCTAAAAATTGGCTAAGTCTTTTTGGCTTTTTGGACACTTAAGCTAACTTGGACAAAATAAGCTAAGAGGGCTGGCTAGCTTATCCTAAATAAACACTAAAAGGCTAAAAGCTAAACTAAATAAGCTGAAAATGCTTATGATGACAGAAGCTAAATGATGTTTAAAGGGCAAAAGAGGGTTAACTGTTGGCACTCAAATAAGCAAAGAAAATAAGAAATAAGCAAACACAACCTAACACATTAACCTAAAAAGCAACTAGGAGTACAAATAAGCTATTGAGTTAAACTCAATAAGCTAGAAAATAAATAAGCATACCCTACACTAAAACTAAGCTAAAACAGTCAAAGGGGCAACTTTTAGCTTAAAAATAAGCTATCCTAAGAGCTTTTTAAGGGCTGAAATTAGGAGAGCTTATCAAGGAGCTTATTGACTCTCCAAATAAGCCAAAAGCTTGGGCTTGAGCACACTAAAAAGCTAGAATGCAAGGGCTTAAAGTCACCCCCTAGCACCAGGGGAGACTTAGTGCTAAAACAAGGGCTTATTTGACAGCTTTTTAAAAGCTGTCAAATAAGCTCAAAATTAAAAAATAAGTTAAAACAGCTTAAGTACTCTAGGACATGGACTTGTGCACAAATTTTAAGAAACCAAAAACCATTTAAACCTGCTGATTTTTAAGAGTGAAAAAGGGCTTTTTAGCTTAAAAATTTTGACACTTAAAAACTTGGTGGTTTTGACTCAACAAGTCAAATGACACACAGGGTTGTTAACAGCTTGATTTAAACACTCTAAAACACAACTTTTTGAAACCACAACTCACAATTACAAGAGCTTATGAATATAAGCTCTTGTAGCTTTTTTAAAGTCACAGTTTTGAGAAATGACTTAGAAAGAGTTTGAAAAACAACTTTAAAACTTAAAAACTTTTAAAAACAGCCTCTAATAAGCTTAACACTTAAGCTAAATCTAACTTAATTACCACAACCCATACCAAAACTTGTTTTGACCCGTTTTTAGTGTTAACCCAAACACTCCCTTAATTTTCTAAAAAGTGATTTAAAAACCTTTAAAAGCTAAGTTAAACTGAAATTTTAAAAGACTAATAGTACTTAAGCAATCTAAGACAATAAAAAGATAAAAAGCAAGACAAATAAGCACTTAAAAAGAGACAATAAGCTAGAACAAAATGAGCTAATTTTGACAGTTTTCACCAAATTGCATAAAAATGAAATGAAAAGCATTAAAAGCATACTTAGACATTAATAAACACTAATAAGCACAACTAAACAGTAATAAGCTAAGAAATAAGCTAATAAGCTATTGCTACAGTAACTTTTAAGCAAAATTAAAAGGAATTGTACCTTTAATCCTTTGCTCAAAAAGGATTTTTGGAGACCTAATAAGCTCTAAATTCCTACCCAAAGCTTATAAATAAGCTAAGACTAAGCAAAACCAATAAGCCATCCAATTCTGCTTATTCATCCATACTTGATTCAATCATACAGTAACTTTGCTTTTCTCTTTTGAATTTTTCTTAAGGTTTTCAAAAACAGGATGTAAGAATGTGCTTATACTTGAGAGCTTAAAAGTTTAGAGATACTTGTAACTTAAAACACAAATATAGACTTAAAACTGACTTTTCATTAAAGATTGAAGTACAAGTACATAAGAAAAACTTTAAACTAAAAACTACTTTAAAACTACACTTAAAAAACTCTTCTTCCTGGCCTCAAGGGCTTTACATTGCTTATATAGTGAAAAACGACTAGGGTTCACTTGGTCTTGGCTTCTTGCAAGTGTGTTTGTTTGTAGACACACAAACACACTGTTTTTGTTGTGAGAGTGCAAAGTCACAATGATCCTGGCCCTCCAAATTTCTTGCCCTCCAAGCCGACAATTCTCAACCCTTTGATGACTTTGGTGGATTTATGGATTGCCAACATGGCAAAGCTCCTCTTTTAGTGGGAAAGATAGTGGAGGAGGGGGGAAAGGTTTGTCCATGGGGTGGTTTGGGTTGCAGGGTAAAAGAGAGGAAGAAATCCCGTGACTTGGTTTGGGGTTTGAAAAGGGCGGGAAAAAGAGTTATAAAAGAAAGTGACAGGGACGGGTTTGGGGTAATTGGCAAGGTTGGCCCCTCGTAGTTATAAGGAATGTTGCAAGGTTGGTCCTTGTGGTTATATAACCCTTTGCACCACTAGTCCTTTGGGTGTACAAGTCTTTGCCATTGGCAGTTTTGCCCCTTGTGGTTTAACTTTGCTAAATTGGCAGAATTGAGTTTTAACCACCCTTCTCTTCTTTTCTTTCTTTTTCTTGTGTAAATATAACTTAGGGAATTGGCAATTTCAGTCCCTACAGTTATATTTTTTTTTCTTCTTTGACTTGACCATGTCGGTGGGTTGACTTTGACTTTGACCAGTTGACTTTTCTGTTGACTTTTTGACTTGATTGACTTTTCGGCTTCGATTTGGCTTTGTCTTTCATAGTCTTTTCCATTCCGAGTCCGGTTTTGTCGTTTTGGCTTTGTTTTTCGTCTTTTTCTTAGATATCCGTTCCTGCATAATACAATTAGCAAAACAAGCATATATTTGGCATTTTAAGTCCGTTTTTGGTTATTTCAGCTCGTTTTTAAAGGTAAAAGGTATGTGTAATTAAGCACATACCATAGCCTCATTCAACTTTCTATAGTCGATGCACACTCTCCACCTTGTGACCAATCGAGTTGGTATAAGATCATTCTCATCATTTTTCACGACGGTCATGCCACCCTTCTTTGGTACACAATGCACCGGGCTTACCCATGGACTGTCAGAGATCGGATAAATCAATCCGGCGTCAAGAAGCTTTTCAACTTCTTTCTTGATGACGTCGTGGATTTTTGGGTTTACCCGTCTTTGATGCTGAACCGTAGGTTCGTAGTCCTCTTCCATGAGAATTTTGTGGGTACAAAACTCTGGGTTGATACCCTTGATATCTGAAAGTTTCCAAGCGATGGCTCGCTTGTGGGACTTAAGAACCTTGATTAGAGCTGCCTTTTCCTCATTTTTCAAGTCTTTTGCAATAATGACGGGTAACTTGTCATCACCCTCCAAAAATGCATATTCCAAATGAGGTGGCAAGTCCTTGAGTTCAAGCTCAGGGGGCTCATTAACGGAAGAATTTTCATGATTTGCTTCACAAATCTTAAGATCTTTTCGATTGTCAGGAAAAATTTTAAAAATCTTAACCAAAAAGCATAATGAATAAAAGGAGTAGGAAAATTTTATGAGAGTGGTGATGGTGGTGCTATGGTGTACGGCAGCAGCAAGAGAAGGGAGGGAGGAGAGGTTTTTGAAGTTTTGTAAAATGAAGAGGTTTGTGTGTGGGATAGGGTAACCGGCCATATGGCCTTGATTTTGTGAAAATATATATATATTTTTTTGATTTTTAGTTGTGTA